>JTDE01002372.1:82518-100640 GCA_014338405.1 Paragonimus skrjabini miyazakii
ATGATGATGATGATGAGCAGTTTTCAAAGAAACTAAAGATTGTTGTCTCAAATGACCACACTTCTCCGTTCCGTATACGGGACTGAAGAGGTGCCTCGTGATTTATGTGTATCGAGTTATTCCTATTTTCAAAAAAGTTTCATAATATCACGTGACAACCATAGAGGTATTAGTCCGGTCTCCTTTGCATTTGAGCTGCTCACAGCTCTCACAAATTAGTGGCTTCGGAAACACGAAGAAATTCAGATAAGGAAAGAACAGGCGTTTTCGACGTGGTCGTGGTTGTCTCGATCATATCTCTATCCTGAGACAGATACTGTAGCCTCGGTGCTCCAATGTTTAATCAAAAGACGTGTTACTTTTAGACCCAGAGACTGGATTTGATTCAGTCCGACTTGCACTCCGGAGTTGTGTCCAACGCAAAAGTGTACCGGTGAAGTATGGTAATTTGGTAAAGTCGTTATACGGCCAATCTGATTGCAGAGTGCATATCTATGGCCAACTATCCGGAGCGTCCCTCGCTTCAGATGGCGTTTAGCGGAAGTGCTCGACCTTTCTCCTCTTTTCCTTTTTCAATTCCGTTATGTATGCTATTTCGGAAGCAGTATTCAGGGGTTCCGAGTAACCTGAACGGCGACATGTATGCGGATGACATAGCTGATTTATATGACATGCACTTTAAACCTTCAAAGTGCAGACCGATATTGCAAGATTGTGATGATACTGACAATATTTTCCCTATTACGTGCAGGCCACTTGAGATCGTCGATCGATACGCCTAGCTAAATAAAGTCATCTCATCAGCTTGTTGTTGTCCAGGAGAATGATGAAAGCACGAAGTGTGTCCACCAATCTTTGTTCCTTATGCTGTCGCGAATACGTCCAGTTGTCGATTAAGGATAAGGTTTCCAGTGCGTACGTGTGTTCAGTTTTGCTCTGTGGATTATAGACCTGGGAAATTCATGCGGAAGAGGCATCAAGATTCCTGGCATTTGACAACCATTACCTCGGCCGATCAACCTGTGTCAACTTGGTTGACTACGTGTGCAACGCAAGAGTCGGTTGGCACATGGCTGCAACCTATACAAACTCGCGACCGATAACCGAGGTAATGAAAATACACAGCTTTTACTGATTATGTCATGCAGTCCATATGCCGACAGAAAGCCTACCACAAACATATTTCGTGAAGTGGCTGATGACTAGAGGGAGTCAGTAAATGGCGCAATGGTAAACACGGTTGCATCATGAACAGCGTGTCCGTGGTTCAAGTCCCGGCAGTGGCGATGATATGCACTACTGACGAGCTCTAATGAGAGCGAAACTCGAGTCTAGTACTTCTTTTTGAAAGGGGCAGAATGGAATGTCTATGGGAATGCAACAGCTGCGATCAATTGTGGGTGATGTTCAATCTACATGAAAAATCAAAATCCCCTACTACTCATCAGTAATCAAAAACAGTCCGTCAGAGCATTCTGGCGACCGCCGAATCGATTGTGCTAGTAGCTTACGCAACCGTAACCTGTGTTCTCAAAAGAAATTTGTTCAGTCCTTGCAACTGTCTTGGCCACAGATCAGTCACATTCAGTCTAACCAAAAACACAAACATTCGGCCCCGATTGTGTGACGTAACAGCCAGTCACCGTCCGGTCTGGGCCTAAACAACTGTTACGTACAGTCTTGTAGTAGCCTTCTTGTTTTTTTGCGCTCTGTCTGATGACGTCTTCATGAAACCTATGTAATTGTATTGTATTGTATATATATATATATATATATATATATATATACATATATATACTTTCCCAAGTCAATACAATTACATAGGCTTCATCAAGACGTCATACAAGACGGTATATAATTTACGGCACGTGTGGAATTAGACACACGACAACGATGACCACACAGTACATTTCTACAATAGGGCACGAGGTTTATAACACAAATCAGACCAGCAATGCCAAAGCTTATATTGAGACGACAGCAGCGAGGTCGGCAAATTAAGTCCCATTTTATTATCGTTATTTAATGGCATTTTATTAGTTGTTGTGCTATTAAGCAGTATCATCAACCACGCTAGTGGTACCAGGGAGAATTCATACTGGCCAGAATGAACACTAACAATCACTACTACTTCCCCAAGTCAACACAATTACATAGGTTTCATCAAGACGTCATAAGACAAAGTGCAAAAAGTATATGGTTGGCAGCATTCTTGTCAGGGTTACCTCTTACGAAAACCGAAACCAATGGCTATATGCAAACTACCTCGGTAACCATGAGCGGCTTGTGTTGAGCACCACGTGGCTCCAACCACACACTCCATATCCAGTGTAAACCTGAATGAATAAGACCGCGGGGTTTAAAGTTAGATGTACTTGTACCACAGGCGGTTCAGGCTGGTTAATGAAATCGTTATCACAGTTGGGAGCAATACATCATGGTCAACCATGATACACAACTACTATTCGACCAATATGTAAAAAGAGAGAAGGGAGGAAATGGAAACGCCTTCATGGAATCAGAAAACGGAAATGATCAATATTAAGTTGGTTAGACACATCAGAAGCAAACAACGGAGTTGTGAGTGAGACGGTGTCCAAAAGACAGCTTCTTAACAAAGTTTTGCTGTCTCGCCTCACTAATTGCACCAAAGAAAACGTAGGTACATAATGGCAAGATTCACACAATTTATCTCACCATCTACCCCAATGTCTTCAGTCAGATGATGTTTGCGTCGCCCTAGCCCAAGAGACAAACACACCATATGGTATCTAACTTTCTAGTAACTGTTTACCACATCCACAAACACCAAGTTGTCAATGGACCAGCTTGCCTTTTAGCCCAAATTGAGGGACGTGAACAGTCGTCAGATGTTCGACCATTGACATCCACGTTTAACCAAAAGCACCTTGGTAGCGACAACACGTAGACAATGAGAGTTGATACCTGACGGTGACATTTGAGTGAGTTTGAGTAATGTTCCGACTGTCCAACCACGTCTGTGTTCCCTATCAATAGTCAAGATACTATTCAAAAAGTTCAACGATTTTGTGACTTCAAGTTTAAAAGAAGTCAGTCGTGGGGTCATTGATTGGAGACAACGGGACAGTTACTGACAGACTTCAACAAAAGCGAAATTAGAATACAGTGTTTTTTCAAAACGGGGTAGCTGAAAACTCAGTGGGAATGTGAACACTGCGACCAACGGTGAGAAGCGTTCAAACTATACCAACTAACAAATCCCCTACTACCTATCAGTATCAAAACATTTACGTGGAATGTTCCGTTGAGAATGTCAGTTCCTCATTTCCTAAGTCAACCGACAATTTCGGGTGCGGAATAGGACTGACATGAAGTACACTTGACGTTCGGAAATCAAGATGGATATCAATAGGTTACAACTTCCAAACTGAGACCCCATGAGTGATGCAATCTGTGAATGAGGACATGTGTGGAGGTAGGGGCGGACTCAGTTGAACAAGACGAATTCCTTTGTTGTTTGGGTGAATACTTTAAAAATTAAAGATAACTGATGGAGCCCAGGGAGTAAAAATGATTTCGCACTTCTCTTTCGTGTATCTCGGATGGATAGTTAGATGAAGCAGATAAACTGATGGCAAATACTTTATACAATACACCAAGGGTACTATGAATTACGTCTCACTTTATCATCGTTATTTAATGACATTGTATTAGTTGCTGGGCTGTTAACAACCACGCTAGTGGTATCCGTGAGGATGTATGCGGACCAGAATGGACACAAACAATCAATAAAATGGACTAAGCAATTTACGCGGATAAAGTATTCGATAGTGTTTTGAGCAAACCCATTCTCGGAGTGGAAACGACTTGATCCTTTCAGTGCTGCTAAGTTTAATATCACAATCGGTTCTCAAGATACTTAACACGTCAAGTAACAAAATGTTCACATGTATGTTCAACTCACACATGACATATGGTGTTGGAGCCATCTTGATACACCAGGCTTCCAGACTAGGATGATTTCCTAAAATAATAGTGTGTTTCGATATTGATTAAGTTTGACCAGAGTGACTGTCCAAAGCCGCCCACTGTTTTGTTGCACTTTGGTTAGTTCAGTAAACCACAGCCATTTACGCAATCGTGGGCCATGTACAACTTTCAGTTCCAACGTGTGAGAAGCCGATCATAACGGAATGAACTGAACTAGACGTATCTGAGGCCCAAACACTATATAGAGGACTGGTAAGAAGCCCCATTCGTTAACCTAAAGTAAGGCAGTGTGCACACTAAACCAGGATAAGTTGGCAAACCTAAACAAACTCCCAAATTCGAAGGCGTTTTGGCGTGAATTAGTAAGTGGGACAAACACGTGCATAAACGGATAAACACTCGAGTTCCCAATTAAGGCTCGACAACTCACTAAAACGTTAGATACTTAGCGCTTGTGATAGCTCAAGCAGGAGAACGGGTGGTATACAATTCATGGCACGTGTGAAATTAGACACACGACAACAATGACCACACAGTACTAGTTCTACAAAAGAACACGAGGTTTATAACACAAATCTGACCAGCAATGCCAAAGCTAACAATGAGAAGCGAGCAACGAGGTCGGCAAATCAATCGATAAATGATCAGCACAACGGACCAATTGGCATGTTTGTAAATGGAATGTTGTCCAGTTCTAGAAAGACGCAACAAAGTAGCTTAGTACAATCAACGCCAGAAACACGGGGTATTTAGTATTGACGGCTCCTGACCTTCAAATAACTATAGAAGATTTCTCTCTAAGGTTCTGGATTCAGCTTTTCTCGACTTTTCCTGATGCGGTTGAAACACGGTGGAGTGAACAAGCCTATTTTCGGTAATTCATCAACAGGACAAATATATACCGTTCATATGGAACACTGTTGTTACAGCTGAACACAAAAAACTAATGAGAAGTTCAAATGAAGTCAACCACATCACAGATACAAAGGAATAAGAAGCACTGAAACGGTTACGTCATAATCGGCATCAACACTTTCAGCTTTGAATCGCACCCGTAGGTATAATGGCTCGGGCTGCTGTCCGTCCTGACAGTATTCAAAGAGACAGCGGACGGAGAGGAAAAACAGAACAAAAAGGAAACAACTGAGCTTTGGAATAGCAAAAGAAGTCAACAACCTTCAGGATACAGGTTCATCGCTGACTGCGACTCATTGCCATGTCCGATAATGTTTCCGATCAGCTGCGGCACATAGTAACCCTGCTCAGCCGATTGATTAAAGATTTCATGGCTCGCGATCACGTCATTGCTTGACCATCTAGCGACTTCCAGTCATCAGCCGCTGCACCGAACGACGGTGCACCAGACGTTCCGTCAGCATACGTAGTACGTGACTCAAGTCGGCAGACTTTGCAGTTTCATTACCTCGATTAGCGATCACGGACTTTTATGGAAGATGCGCTGACGTCGTAACTATGACGCGAATCAAACCGTGGCAGTTGAAACTACCCGCATGCGGATAGTGTGCCATGACAACCACAAAGTCTGGAGTAACGTGTACAAGAAGCCATCCGATTTTAACGAAAATATTATGTAAAGCGCGAAACACTCCCACCCCTTAAAGAACGAACGCAGTTAGAAATTGTTGTCTCAACGTTCTCACACAAAAATAACTCAACAAATGTCAAATAAATATTGCTAGAACGCTCCCCATGTTTCCTATTCGATAGTGCAAAATTGATGACTAAATGAGTGACAGTGTAAAAGGGTTAATTCATTTTACCGAATAGGATTAAACGTTCAGTACGACATACTGTCAGATACCACGTAAGAAGAGCAACATGATGGTTAAAACTGCGCCAAAATCGAACCTGAATGCTACATACATGTGATCACTTACACTGTTGGACAGAATGTGTCATTTATCGAAAACGAGACATCTAGCGTCACATGTGAGTTATGTTGCGAACAATGATTATCCTGGACACACCTCTTTACTTGGGCGTACAAAAGTATACCTTAGGTTAACTTGTAAGGACACAGGGGGAAACATTAACTAATTATTCAGTTCCATTGGCTTTCTGCTGTATAAGAGATTACCTACTACTAGAGTGACGACATGGACCCAGAGCAAACAGACAAACAATTACTTGTGAACAGTATGATAACTTTGTTACGTTGGAAACAAACAATTTGTGAACGTTCCGCGTCATGGTTGGCTTTGAATTAGCGACAAAGATCATATGCTTCTATGAGGCATGTGCTCTACCAATTGAACTACGGAGGCATGTCGGGAGCCCGGAAGTTAACATTAGAACTCGAGTACCCAACCACGTCACTGTTTATTCGGTGTCCACAACATCACCCAGGGGATAAGCTGTCTTGATGGCAGTATCTCGGACAGCCAACGCTCGCATAAACCAACGCAGCTATTGGGCACTGTAATTGTTTCCTTACCGAGTGGTGTGACGAGACTGTTAAAAATGAAGCAAAACATTTACGAGAACTGCAGGCTTCGACAGGATTTGAATCAAGGACAGGACTAGTGTAATGTAGATAACTTGAAAGGAGCAGCGAGTCAAGAACTAGAGTTTATCAAGCAAACAGCCCGGTGTTCAATCAGCACAGGTTACGCATAGGAGAATGCTCCCACGGTCAAAACCCACTGTCAACCCGCACTTATCAGATATAGGCAGTGGTCCCGTCAAGACTTGCTGTGTTTCGCCTACGTTCCTCAATTTGGTTGTACCCACTTTGTTACAACCTGTATCGCGATTATTCTTAGTAAGAGACAGCGAGTGTCTTAAATCTAAATCTTCAGATACGCTGTTGTTGCAAGAAACTGCATTCCGAAAGAATTCGTGAGCTGATGGTAGATTTCTTGGTGTAGGATACCTTTCTGCAGACAACTTTCAACCTCCATTACTGGTCTTGGTGATCCTTTATTCGATGAAAACTGTGGCAAGCATGCCACCTACCTTAAAGTACACATACTCTTGGACAGTATAAGTGGGCAGGGATGAGCAGCATGGACCAGTCAAGAACAATACACGGTCCTCGACCTCAACTCGTTGCACTTGCATATGCATGTACCCGCTTCACTGTATGTGTTGTTAAGATACTGGTCTTTGTTGGACAGCATGCAGACCTCAATGAAGCTGTGTCGACTCGGATGACTCAACGAAGGTCACATACTCGGTCGAGTAAGTAATGGTAACTACGCAAATGACATGTGTTCACCAAAGGTCACCTGAACAACGATTATTCGGGAGACAAGAACGGAAGCAAATTCATTTATTCGCTGTGAGGAAAGCGGATACTCCGTAGACAATATGAGCAAGGGCAGTATACATGTCTGTCAAATGCGGGCTGAAGGCGGGTATTGTCTGCAGGAGTTGCTTGTCTTGCCCTTCAGCGTAAATAAGTACGCGTATGTTCTAGCACTCCTGTCGATAGTAATGTAGTCGTAGCCAGAAAAAGCAACGTTGTGCTGGACATTTAATCTTACCTGACAAAAGGGATTAGCTTAATGTGTTTCTTTTTTATAAATCAGGATTAGTTTGTAGTGCAAGTTTGAACGGGAAAATGTTTCAGTAAAACGTTAAATTCTCCCATGAAGATATCAAGAGTATCCTAGGGATAATTCAATCTCATGGGACGAACGTTTGTGGACGTGACAAATTCTGATCAGTTTGTGGAGCATACACCTTCCAGCGCTTCTAGCGCAGCGATACCAGGATCATATACAAGCACCGTGCATGACAGTACATCATACAAATAATCCCTAAAAAAGTCCTATTCGAAGAAAGGTCATAGTAACTGGAGACAACAATAGCCAATTCGTACCTGTATGACGAAAGCCGAATCAGGAGCGGTTGAGAGATTTGGGTCGCTTGGTGAAGGCAATTTTCCAAATTGGTCCTCGTTCCGAACCAACTGCACTGAGTTTATCCGATGAATGAATCGGCGAAATTTCGCGTCAGATACCACGTTTAGTGATACATTGACTAAAGCAACACGTGTACTGTTCTGTTCGGTCTACAATACCATCGAAAAATGAAGTACGAGAGATATTCAAACTCGATAAGAAAGCAAACACTACTCAGAATATAGAACAGCCAAAGACCAGTTGTTAAAAAACAAGTTATTCGTGTTACTATCTGTATACCCTTGTGAACGACGGCAACAGGACAAATTGACTGTTTAATGATGCCACCTCTTAAACAAGCATAGTGCGAGCGAACTGGCGAACCGTTTACAATCAATGGGTAAATGATCCGGACGAGATTCGAATCGTCAAACTTCGTTTGATCATCCAGGAGTTTCCTCACCAGGCAACCGGTATATCATCGTCACATAGTGGAGAAAACACACGGCATGGATGGACGCAGCCCACCTCAGATTATCCAAGGGGCTTGAAATATACACATAGGGTCAAGCTGTTGTGACCGAAAAAAGCGCTTGGACTGCGAATTCGTTTACTGCGCGAACTCCCGTATGGTCATATTAAAAATGGGACCACAAACGCGTACGCTCATTTGCATGGCAGACATGAATTCATATACATTGCGTGGCATTACGTTGTCATTCGCTCTGATGGAACTTCTCCCGTAGCGCATACACACTATTCCGATAGTCTCTTCTTATCCATCGTGTTCCTGGTGTTGGGGCTTGCCCTTTTGTTTCCGAATGTTGCCTGCGAGTAGTACACTGCTTGTGAGTAGCATACTACTCACAAGGAAACTGCCTGTTATACAACGAAACAATGTCCAATACCTTTTCACTCATCCGCATCACTCAAAAACATACCAAAACTTCAGGAAGGAAATGAATGGCGTGTTTACGGAAGAAACACATGGTGAATACGTCTACCTTGAGCAGGCCTACTGCGCGGCCGCAGTGCAATGACAACTTCGGCACACATTGATCACACGACTCAATCTTCATGCGCCCAAGCTAACAGCGAGTCGCGGTAACGCTCGCGTGAAACCTACATGCTGCACATATTATGATGGAAGAACTAAATCATACAGCTCAGTAGTTTCAAGCATCCGCGCACCGGAAATTGACTACGGGTCAAGCCAAAACTTAATTCGTTTAGCGAGCCATTGGATTATCGAGATTCGGACGACACAGACAGTTAAAACATTGAAAGCACACAGAAAGACCGTGAAAACGTGCATCAAACCAGTTGAAAAGCATAGGAATCCAACGAGAGCTGTCAGAATAGGAACACTAAAAATGTTGCCACAACATTCCATGTCGTTTAGAAGAAAAATACCATCGTTTACCAGTCTTTAACCGATCGGCTAAGGCTGTTGAATAAGAGGAAGTACTGAAGTAGAGAGCGCTGGCGCTTTCCAAGTGTGCGAGAGTGAATCCGCCTGCTTTCGTACCAACCCTACATAAGCTACAAACGTTCTGAACTGTGACAACGTACAAAAACAGCGCACAGACACTAGGAGAGTCATTATTTGGAAACCAGCGACTTTCATATACCAATAACTTTCCAAAATAAATAGAGATTGGCTATGATCAGTGATTATTTGTCTGTGCATGGATATTGTCACGTCGGTGGCAAACAAACACTTCGAACAAGTGTTCCGAACAAATATTCACAACCACAAGCGAGCGTCGACGAGCCACGATTTGAAATACGATAAAGCAAAACAACAGAGAACACAAAAGCAACCGCCTACTTAAAATCCATACCATCACCACAACCTCCAACCTGACAAGAACAGCCACAATACCACTCTAGTTACACAAAATTGTGGCCTTGAGTGTCACGTGAAGGACTACAACTTAACCGAACGAACACCAAATCTGTATCTCATTAGTTGAGATAGACGATTCAAATCTGATGTCAGATTCACGCTCTCAAGGCTAGATTTACTCCAAACTCAATACCTCAACTTTGAGCAGGCTGATCATGGGATCAAAACCAAGGGTTGATCCGCATAGATATTGCTGGCTTCCATGATCACCCTGTTGAGCACCTAGGTTTTGGACAACCTGAAGGTGATTTTTCACCAATATTCACTGCCATCCTAGGTTTTGGTTATTGCAGATCAAATGTGTCCAGGAGAACATTTAGCAGCAAGTCACTCTCCCATGACATATGATCAGAGGTGTCCGTGCGTTTAGGTCGATTGGGGTGGAATATCCAAACGTCGTTTCCTACCTACACCCCATATATGGCATCCCTAGGCTATCTCTGAATTCGCTTAACGGTATATTTGACTGCACGATTCTGGTTCCGTTGTGAACGCCAATGGCTGAAGACAACTCAGCAGCAATGCAATTCTCCGACCAGCGTGGCATTCATCATCATCACCACAGACAGCAATACATCAGTGGTTCACACTGATGCTTAACTGCCACACAACCATGAGGGAAAAGAAATGCAAACCCTATATAGAAAGAGAGAAGAAAAAAGAAGAGGACAAGAAGAAAATTAACTACTAAAAATATCAGTCTATGTTCAAGCATTCGACATCAAGGTGCCTACACTTTGCAAACGAACAACCAAGCTGTAAGTGAAAGTAAGTCGTCATCTGCAAGACAGCCTTTTTAGGGCTTTCACTACCTCCGCACCATCAAATGCACTCACTTGATAGACAACTCGGCCAAACAACGACAACATGCACGCCACTGAGCTCGGTTGGCCGCCATCTCACATAGCGTCTCAAGCCACCGACTCTGAGTCGCGAGGGCCACAGATCAAAAGATGTACCTGACCTACAACGACCAACCCCATCGTGAACGATTTCACTTCCATACGCCAGGTCATCATCTGTCCACCTCGCAACTTACGCCAGTTGGCCGCAACGTCGGCAAATAGTGCCCGGTGTGGCAGATGACTGGCTGGCATCAGTGCCAAACACCCACTTCCTAACCTTCTCGTTGCTTACTCGCTGGTGCCACCCGATACAAGCGATTGAACGTAGACATCGGTGGTCAAATACCTGAAGGTGGTTCAAGTCCTCTACTCTGATCGGCCATGTTTCGCTGCCGTAAAGTAATACAGCCCTCAATGTTGTCTGACATACGCGACCCTTAAGCTTAAGAGAGATACCTTTCTGTCGCCATAAGTGCCTCAGATTAGTAAACACCGCTCTAGCCTTTGAAATAAACGCTTCTATTTCATTCCATACATCTCCGCCGCCCCCGCTGATGCAGCTTCTCAGGTATACAAATCGGTCAACAACCTCCATGGCTTCATTATCTAACATTAAATCCACGTAATAACAGCAAACTTGCGGAAACACTTTGCATCTTTAGGCTGCATAACGCATTCTGAAGTACATAGCAGAACGCGAAATAGTATCCAGCGTTGTTTGTGCCGCCTGAAAGTTGCCAAACAGGAACACCTTGTCGTCAGCGTAAGCTCACAAGTATAATTAATACAACATTTTATGGCGCTAAGTGGCATGTCCACTTTACGTCCAGTCCGGTTCTATGCCCACGCCTAAAAGATAAAGTGCCAGTCTCTGCAGCCTCGTTTTGTGCATACTCATTCACTTGCTCCTGTGGAACCAGTTATGTTGGCCGTACAACCAGACGCTTACCTGAACGGGTCCGGGAGCACCACTCAGGTTGGCTCAACAGTGGAATAACGAAATCTGTCAACAGCGCCATACTATCGCACCTGGTGGATTCCAATCATTATGTTAATGTGACGGATACATTTCGCCCAATCTACCGAGTTCAGGTCACCCAGTCAAGGGCGGTGAGACGTAGGATTCTGTCCACAGCAGAAGCTATTAGAATTCGCCTGTTTAACCCACCCATGTGAGTCCAGAAACGTTTTGTTCAGACTTTGGATCCACCTTGGCCATCCTCCCATCCTGTTAGCTTGTCAAGAATCATTGTTCAAGTAGGTACTTGATGCAGTGTGACATTGAATTGACTGACCCCATTAACCACTCGTTCCGCGTCTACCCCCTTTATGATTCTCCTGTAAAATGTGTGATATGTTATGTAGATAGCCTAATGATGAATCATTGAAAACGAGCTTGTTCGTTATACAGTATTTTTCATTACTACGCTGAGAGTTTTTACGCGATATAATCAAGATCAGTCAGTCTTCTACCAGGATGGAGGTAACTGTCAGAGACAATCCTCCATTACATCGTCCATCACAAAATTAAACAGCCTTCACGTACGTCGCGCATGGTACTGAAACTGTTAAACAGTTAACCGTAAACCCCAACCTGAGCTGAAGTATGGGGAAAAAATGCTGACAATATGTTCACATACTTGGTCGGTACACCCTTGCGTTTGAGCGATTCTAAAAGTATGGATCGACCCACCGAATCGAACCCACCTTTACAGTCGAGAAATACGGCAGCTATTGACCAGCGGTACACATGACGCTGTTTCGGAACTTGGTGAAGACTGAAAATTTGATCAATAGGTCCTCACCCAGAGCGAAACCCTGCCTGTTCCTCCCTAACGTTTACCTCCCGAACTACAGTGAGTTGACGAAATGGCTAGAAATGGCTGGGGTCAAACTAATTTCCCTATGGTTTTCGCAAGATCCCAATACCTTTCTTGAATATTGGATATATTATTGAGTGCCACAGCACGGGATGATGGTCTCCGTCATCCATACAAGTTGGACCAATTGAATCATAGCCACTAATAACGCCTCCCCACCTTTTTCGGAAAGTGTCGGCATGAGATCATTCGGACCACCGACACTATTACGCTTAAAAGCTGAAAGTCAGTCTCAGTGGGTGGTCGCAAATTTACCGAGCAGGGTCTTACATTACAAGTTTGTGGTGGCAACACGGTAGAAGCAGGAAGCCAGCTGAATTGACCTCAATGTGTTCCGCCCACCGCTCTAACATTCTGGACTAATTATAGATCAATGGGCCATCTGTCTCGCTAACAGCTTCAATGACAGACAGTCGGCTGGGACCAGTGGCACGGATGAGCTTAAAGAGTCTGCCGGCGTTCTCTGAAGCAAAGTGGTTTCCAGTTTCCTAACTTTTTCCTATAACCAAACCTCACGATCAGCCTTTAGACTACGTTTCAGTTTCCTACGAATATCTCTTTTAGACTTGTTATTTGAACTACCAGGAGGAACCTTCCGTCTGGTTTCTAACAACTTCAGGGATTTCTCTGAAATCCAACGTTTGTTTAGCCCATGTACCCCTGTGCTACATGCTACAGTACCTGCTTTCTGAATAGCCTGTATGATTTGTATCCAGCAGCTATTAGGATCTTCGGAGTGGGTATCATTAAGGCAGCTTTCTATGCTGGTTCGGTACATATGCGTTACCGATGGTAAGGCCAGTTTCTCAACAATGTACCAACGCATGATCCGAATACAAGTACGTGCTTCAATAAGAACGACAGTCTTGAATGGAACCGCGCCACCCATAACTAACGGCTATGTGGCATATCTGAGACCAGGTCTGATTCGGAAGAGGTGGGCACCAAGTATAACAATAAGGTGCACGATGTCTAAAACTAGTGCTAGTTAAAAATAACTTATGCTCAGCGTGGCTTTCAGTCGGAGCTATATCATCTGGCGATTGTGGATTCGGTGTCACTCGGTATTACATCGGGAGCGTATCCGACACTTCTGCAGCAGCTCCACCTAAACTTCTTGGATAGCTGGTGTTAACGTGTTAACCAAACGTCTCGCGTAAATTTCACACTAAGGTTGAAAGATGGATGGGTGAAAGCTGCTGAACACCAGCGAAGTAAGCTAGCTTCCTTCAACACTTACGAGCGCTTACGGACAACTGAATCGGTAAACATCTGGTATTCAAAGACATGAACGCCTGTGACAATTGTATACGTTGAGGGGTGATCTCCGGTCCTTTACTGAAAGCATCCACAGCGGTGAAAAATTTCATCACACGAATTTGCCTCGTACAATCCAAGTGAACCTCGGATTATGAGGCCGCTGGATTGGTGCACGACCATTGTGTGGACACAATAGACACCGGTGCAAAACCGTGAAAGGTGCGTAGCAGTTGATCTGGTTCTCATTTCACTTCAAACCACTGGGCGTAACTACACGTCAATACCTTTATCTTACTGATTTCCCGACGTCCGGTATGGAATTGAATACTCACTTTCGTCCATAGGGTTTTGGCGTCTCACAACCTATCCCGAAGTAAGCAGAAGTGCACAGATGGCCTTCGAGACTGCTTGGTTCATTTCTGATTGGATTGTTACGGCTGCAGCCACACATTCGTCAACATCTGGTGCTTGTGTCCAATCGGGCGGGAAACTACTCTTGTCTGTCCAACTGTCGAAGCAAATGTACTTCTGACTCATGATCCACAAATTCAGCCGCATAGTGGTTCGCCGCTGAAACGAATTCGGCATGTTCACATAAAGTCTGTTTTCTGATCCGAAGGTTGTAAGTAACGATCAGCGTTTGGTAAGCAGGATGAAATGACGGCCAACGTGCATATTACTGAACCTCTTTACAGCAAAAATGACTGCAAGAGCTCTTCTTGACCTGGGTACATTTTTTTGTTGATATTAGGGAGTAGACGGTACAATCTCGAGGCTGGAATCATAGTACTTCAGCAACTTTTTGGAGTTGCGTATAATTCTTACCTCATCAAATACATGTACATACGGCATTCCAGTTCCATAGTTGACCCTCGGCTTGTTGTTTGCCCATAAGTGATCGAACACAACACACGCAAAAACAATGTGGTGTGACGGCTGACGAGACGCAAAAACTGGACAAAGACTTAGGAAATCGGATGGCGGGGATACATGGATATTGTCGGGGTCTGTGTTACAGCCTTGCGCTCGTAGACGAGTCCAAGACACTTGATTGAACGCATAAAGAATTGATAGTTCACTTGAGAGATGCAGAACTTGTGTCCGTTAATTTGGTAGAGTACGTGTCACTAACTGGTGTTCATTGGTGACAGTTAACAAGACATCTTCCGGATAGGTAGTTGTACCTGCGACGTCTGTCAGTATCACTTGCATTATACGTCTTAAGGCCAAATGCTAAACGCATATACTGGTACGGCCCGTGGTGGGTACTGATTGCCCAATTCCAATTCAACCTTCAGACAAGTACACGCTAAGGAAATAGATATCGATGATAATCTGACGTCACGCAAAAACCTGTGAAGAAATCAACACAAATAGGTATCTTCCCGTCTGCGTACTTCACGGAAACGATCAATGCAGCTCATTCTGATTAATTGACTGGTTGGAGGACTCTGACACGTAGGTGACCGAATTCCAGGTCGGCCATGCCCAACGATGCGAAAAGAACAGAAGGTTTGGTGCCAAAAACAGGTCTCGCGTCGAACTTCTAGCGTAAGGAGGCTTTTATAATCCTGTGACCTCAAAGACCACCTTACGAAACTGGTGAGAACCTCAGGTTAGTTGCGCACTCCACAACAGCCATCATTAACAAAGAAACTGCAGTGCAGCTCTGCCGGCTCTACCGGATCAATACACTGATTTAAATCAATTAGAAGCAGGTTTTTGCGTTTGGCCAGGTTGCACGTACCCTCGGACAGTCTGCTCTGGAAGGAGGCAGCACACTGAACCTCAAAGAAACGGTGTCATTCACATTCTTTTCGTACACTTTTACTCTACAAACTAACGATCAAACTGAGTATTCAGTCAATAAATTAAAACGAGCTGTCCAAAAAGTTTAGAGATAGCTATTGCGGAAGTGTCAGATACGATCCCGATACACTGCTGAGCGACACTGAATCCACAATCGCCAGATGATATAGCTCCGAATGAAGGCCATGCTGGTCGGAGAATTGCATTGCTGCTGAGTTGTCTTCAGCCATTGGCGTTCACAACGGAACCAGAATCGTGCAGTCAAATATACCGTTAAGCGAATTCAGAGATAGCCTAGGGATGCCATATATGGGGTGTAGGTAGGAAACGACGTTTGGATATTCCACCCCAATCGACCTAAATGCACGGACACCTCTGATCATATGTCATGGGAGAGTGACTTGCCGCTGGATGTTCTCCTGGACACATTTGATCTGCAACAACCAAAACCTAGGATGGCAGTGAATATTGGTGAAAAATCACCTTCAGGTTGTCCAAAACCTAGGTGCTCAACAGGGTGATCATGGAAGCCAGCAATATCTATGCGGATCAACCCTTGGTTTTGATCCCATGACCAACTTGCGCAAAACGGAGGCTCTTCGCGTTTAGGCTTCGCATGCGCGCAGTTGGGTTTGTCGTACAATAGTATAGTTCAATTAATCTAGCAAAATCTATGTCAGCAATCTCCTTCGTGTCGGTGATGGGTTGTCTAAGCCTGATTGTTCGCAAGTTCTGTCGTTCGGTTTCCTGATAAGTGGCATCGCAGGCATCTACAATTCTTTTCTGTTCGAGTTGTGCATATGTAATTACACAGTTGTTGCCGGCGGCTGAGGCATTAACGTTTACATAATTGGTGCCATAGCGAAACGGAGCATGCTGAGGTATTCCATAAAATTTGGATCATATACTAATGCTACGCATGTAGTTTGGCTGTTGGCTATGCTAGACAGGCTTATGGATAAAAAAAATGAATTCGGTGATAGTTTGCGATGACGAACTTCGTCACACGCACCTCACAAGCCTTTTGAAAATCCCAGAGTACACAGGTGGAAAGCTCATACGACTGGCTGCAAAAACCGTGGTGCAAAATCCAACCGAGGGCGTGTGGAGCGTAATCAGACATCGAGTGAAGTAAATGAATCGCGAAGCATCCTTCTGATATAACCTCTCAACGGAGTAAGCTTAGGATGCCAGAAGTGCGGTGATAGCAGTCCATTGGCACCCGATAAAACAGATTCGGATGATACAGACTTCGAAATACTCAATAATAAAGATTAACAACCATGCTATTGTTATAGCTTTTTAGCACATCAGCCAGCAGATCCCTGCATTACTCACACGAGGCGGTTTGTCTCGGACGAGTTGCGCTTAGAACACAGAAAGCCTGAATGGACATTCAGTGGTTTGACACCTATCCAGGACGCTATAGCCTGAGCTAGCAGACCAATAGACCGGCTATTATGGGCGTTTCAGTCCTGCCTTCGGCTGTCACGATAACCGTCAGATTGCTACTCAAATAACTATCACTCTGGCATCCGACGCAGGGTTTGTTCGAATTATCCAGCCGTTCGAACGAAGAAGATGAGGATCGAAACCTACGTCAATCTTAGTGGAACACTCAGATAACCATAGGCAGACTACGCATTTGTCACAGGCGTCCTCCGTGTTTTCGACACACGTCATACGAACACGCGCACGTTCTCAGTGTCTACCGCGTACTCGTTACCCTGTGACCCCGTCAGCCTGACAACTGGGTGTGGGTGAGCTAACTTAGTTTACTCTTTGCATCCGTCTGGTCTGTGTCTTCACACTCCATAACAACCACCCAATCCATGTGTCTGTCGGCCCACCCATGTGCGCATTAGCCATGCGACCCGGTACGCCATTGAACTTTAGAGAACGATATAGTGTACCATCCTGCATCAAATGACATTAAGTTATCTTTTGGAATGTTAACATATTTCAGAGGAGGAGATCTGGCTTCATGAGTACGTAGATATTTGGTCAAGCCCATCATAGACAAGTGAAAAAGGGGAACAAAACACGGATAAACGCAACACCAGGTCTCACGGGGAGAAAGTCGCTGGCTTCGATCGCTTGTATTTTTTGACAGTGCTTTCAACAAAATGCGAAATTCACTCTTATGGTGTCAGCCAAGATGAAGTCAGCCGTTTGTGACAACGCATCCACCGGTCTATCCAATGTCACACACTAACTACTTGACTGTCGCCCCCTATCCCCGAGGTCTGAGTAACAGATTACTCAAACGTAGATACAGAAACAACTGAATCAGAGTCCGGAAAAGAGTCCGCAATTTCACGATAAACAACTAGGGTAATTTGAGATTTATGTGTATGAAGAGATCCCGGTTCGTTTGAGCCTTCATCCATTTTTCAGGACGACCCCGATCACTACATCATCATCATCATCAAAACAGCCATGAGCCTGACCAAAAGGTACTGTGGCTCGGGCCGCCGCTCACCTCAACAGTGACGTGGAATATCCCAGAAGAAAACGTTACTAAGAAGATTGAAAATTATTAAAACAAGACTAAGTGGAAGAACTAGAAATGGTATGGATA
>JTDE01002373.1:8975-40390 GCA_014338405.1 Paragonimus skrjabini miyazakii
AACTCCCGCAACCGCAACCCCTGTTCCCTCTACCCCTAGACATGACCCACAAAAGAAGTCCCATGACAAAGTGCCATTCACCAAAGTTTCTCATCTTTGGTTGGTCAGTGGAGTAGAAAATACAGGCCAACACCTGGCCTACGCTTGGCCTACTTGGCCGAGTCGGCCGCGTGTTTACTGGGTTGGTTAGCTGGCAATCAACAACTGTCCACTGACATAACTCAATCAAAATGTTTCAGGTCATGCCTTACGTTCTAAGTATTCCGAAGATAGAGAGCATTTTTTCAATAGTTACATCATTTTGCTTATATATCAAGGTCGACGTTGGGCGGATGGATGAAATCTTTTTGTGTTCACGTGGTAAGGTCAGTTTTTGAAAGCCTCGGGATGGTTAAGGCGTCAGTGTGAATTAATATGTTGAGAAAAAGATGTATATATCATCATGCGTTTTCTCTCCGGTGAACATTTTTGAGCATCCTGAGACGTGGACTTAAATCACATTGTTCTTATATGAAAACACGGTTGCATCATGAACAGCGTGGCCGTGGTTCTAGTCCCGGCAGTGGCCAGGAGATGCACCACTGACGAGCTCTAATGAAAGCGAAACTCGAGCCTAGTGCTATTTTTTGAAAAGGGGCCAACAGGAAAGTTTATGGGAATGAGACGGCTGCGATCAGATTGAACATAATAGATAATAACATAACATAACATAAAATAACATAATAGATAATAATAAATTGTACATAATTGAGTTTACATATATATGTGTAAACTCAGTTTATTGAAGTTCAGTTGGCCATGGCTTTTGGCGTTTTATCCAACGATGATGTGTATGAATATTGGGTAGAAGTATACGAGTAGGCATGCAATCAACCCTCGTTCACTAACAATTTAAAACACCTTTTTCCCGTACAGCAGTCGAAATGTCCTCGCTAGTATCAATTAAGGAAGCTTTTAGGGATAATGTAGGGTTGTTTCCGGAGAGATCAGGGAAGATGTTTTGGGTCAATAACGTGATTGGCGAAATTCGGCCACTTAGGGTTAAGTTAGGTAAAGATTAGGGTGCTGGAATTGGACAGATCAGAAAAGTAGTGCGTTACCCTCGTTAGGGAATGCATCCCAAATCACCAACAAATCCCTGCATGATCTCCGGATTAGTATATTAAACTGAATTAAAGATTTGCTTAATTTATCCTTAAATTTGGTAGCAAGGGGTAGTCCTAGCAAGCAGCAAATTAAAAGGACGCAGTAGGGTTTGCGAACGAACCGTCTATTTTCAGTAATGCTTGGAAACGCATTGCGAAGTTAGCTTCATTATAGTTTCGGACCAATGAGAGCAACCATGTTTGCAAGAGAAGAAAGAGAATATACTCAAAGTTGACTCCAGCCTGCCCGGTGACATTCAAAAACGCGCCAGACAAAGTGCGTAAAACTTTCAAGTACGTCAAACAACGCTCATAAACGTACGGGTTGAAAGAACTTGGAGAATGATATAATAAATGAGTCGTTAGGAGGGTAGCGTGCGGTTGGTTACGCGACTGAACAAAGTGACTCCGAGTTCGTACCAGGCCGTATGTTGCAGACGTGCACAAAATTGTGCGTACGGAACAAGCAAACGAGAAAACACGATTGTAACCGAGATCCTTAGAGAAGCCACATGATCACTGGTCACTACACTTATATGTCCTGTAATATAGCAAACGAACTGTATGGATGATCGTCACAAAAAAGCGTTATGTACCCTTGAAAGAGTTCAGTATTACTGGATTTGAACATCTGTGAACATAATAGAATGCAATCCATACTCTGAATAACGTAAGTAATGTTCGCTGATACACATAATGGCGTTTATTCTGATTACACGCTCACTTAATATCCTTAGACTTACACGTATAGATAAATTCCCGGTTTGCCACCCGTTCTAACTTTTTTGTTGTTCACTTTGAATGTTAACAGCATGATTTCTTTTCACCTTTGCTTGGCTGAGCAACATCGTAATCCTTTCCCGTCACTCGGACGCTGGTTTTCCGTACACTGTTTGTGGTTTCAGCATACTCACGGTTTTCTTGATCTACTTGCGATACTGCAACTACTCACTGTTTTGTCTCCTAGTTCGATTATAGTGGGAAAGAGGGATAGTTCTAGTTATAGAAGCATTTTTGTCTTGTACGCCGATGACTTCCCACTCCCCGTTCAACTTATTACGCTCAAGCAATACGACCCCGTGAATTTATCCAACATCAGATTACCTAGCTTAGGCCAAAACGTAAGTTGTCCATGGTTGCATGTTCGTAATTTAGCAGCATACTAATATGATCAAAGACCATGAGGTCATTTGTGCTTCTATAACATGAAAACAACTGCATCTAAGACAGCGGCGTGCAAGTCATTCATATTGCCAATAATGAAAGAAGACATACGTTGCAATATGTTAGCATTTTCTTCACTCTCTTCAGTCACAAGCGTGAAAAATTATAATGTATAGAACCTGTGAATAACAACAATTACAGGAACAACCAACCATTAATTTTACACGAAACAAGGACTATGTGAGTCAACAGTCTATGCACACACAGTGCCGGACGCGAGTACTGATTAACACTACCTCGGAGACTGCAAGCAATTTCGGATTCCGATTGTTCTGTAATACCTAAAACGAGTTTGCGGCGTCAACAACGTGACCTGTTTCTCTGATGTGCATCGCAGTGGATGAGGTCGGATTTCAGTTCAATCGCTCTATTACCATTGTCTTTTGCGTCATCACGCGCACCAACTACTCAGGCATATGTTCAGCCATCCTTTGCCGTAGGCACCGATTTGTACAGCTGATACAGACGCGACGGCAGCTGAGACTGACCTGATGGAGTACATATGAGATAGAACATTTTGGTAGGTCACGATTAAAAGTAAACTGAGCAACGCTCTTAACTGAGGGTAGCAACCACAATTCAGCCGCACGGTATTTATGGGTTGGAATAGACTGTAATATTTGACTTACATCAGTTGTGATATGGTCGCCTTTAAAAGATAGATTCAGAAAGGTCTGTTTCTTAAGAACCGTACTAAGGGCAATCTTGATTAGTCTCTTCTGGCTGTGAATATCAATGAACTCAGGATAATCGTTCTTCAGCAGCGCCTTTTTCAATTTTTCCTCTCTTCCCGAGCAGTCGTCGATATAGATTTCCCGAGCTGTATGAAACGGGGTTCGTACCAGACCTTGTTTATAAGTAATTGGTGTAAAAGAAGAAAAGTACAAATACTGACCACTTGAAGAGGCTTTGTGATGCACTGTACGTTGTATTGAGCCGTCCTGCATTCTGGTGAGTGAAATATCTGGAAAAGCTCAATTGTTGCTTGATTTCTTCTTAGAGAAAACAGAAAGCTTAAGATAGACAAAACCAATTGCGTAAAAAGTGAAAACCTGAGTATTAATATAAAAGTCGAAATATCATCTAAATGTTGCTTACAGAGGCTGGCACCATCTTTAACATAATTTAATTTCAACTCATTCATTTTTAAAAATATATCTGCTAGTTGTGGGTCCAGTGGATTATCCATTGTTACATCATCCACTCAATTACAAGATGAACCTCCAAAATAAAAGCAGGTATTTCTTGTACGAAAAAGTTCTTTGAGGTAGCCAACTGGGAGACAATAAGGTAAGGAAGTAAAGTCGCACAAAATTCAACTGTCTTTCAAAGGGGAACGTTTGTAAATTCGGAGTCAACACTGATGGAATACATCTTATGTAAACTCACCAATACGTTCTCTGAAACTTATGCCAGTTTAAAGAAATCTTTTACACAGTGAGGGGTAAGTATTTGACGGAGTGGATGGAGAATGTCTACAAGCCATCTGGCAAGCTTGTGGTACGGTGCATTGTCTATGCCTAAAGTCGGCCTTAACAGGACACCACAATTGTATGTTTTGAAGCAACTGTTGACTGAAGTGTGCGGGTTTCGGCTGCCCTTATTTATCTGTAGTGTAGTGTTAAGATGTATCCATGTGATGGTAAAATTTAAAGCTTTCTTAAGATCTGTTTCTCCATCGAAATGTTGTTGTCAGCCGTACTGTCTGTGTGACATTTTCGTATCCATTGCAAAACACACCATGGCAACAGGTCACGTTGTTAACGCCGCAAACTCGTTTTAGGTATTACAGAACAATCGGAATCCGAAATTGCTTGCAGTCTCCGAGGTAGTGTTAATCAGTACTCGCGTCCGGCACTGTATGTGCATAGACTATTGACTCACATAGTCCTTGTTACGTGTAAAATTAATGGTTGGTTGTTCCTGTAATTGTTGTTATTCACAGGTTCTAGACATTATAATTTTTCACGCTTGTGACTGAAGAGAGTGAAGAAAATGCTAACATATTGCAGCGTATATCTTCCAGGGTTATTGGTGAACTGGATCAACGGACCTTAATTTTCTAAATTTATTATTCATGTTGGTCAGGTTGTACACTGTGTTTTTTTACTGCGAGATATAGTTCACTTTTTAAAGCTATAGGTTGTTTAAGGATGGGAAGGGCGGTGTTGACAGATGTGCACACATTTTATGTGATTCAAACTATTTTAACTCTCACTACCTGTTCACAGCTTGTAGGTTTATCAAATTACGCGGGGTGTATGAGATGCCACGTCCTGGATTACCCGTAAGTCATAGCAACTGGAATGGGTACGGCACAACCAAACAGTCTAATAAGGTAGCCATCTCTTTTAGTTTAGTTTGCATTCCATTGAAGTTACTCATAGTTTGGCACTGTAATATACTTTTTTCAAAACCCGAAAGTCATTTTCTGTTCATCTTATATAAAATTTGAGTTTTTCAAGAAAACTTCAAAGGTTTTCTGTAAAAAAAAGCAATTTATGAAGCAGCGATTCATTCTCAGTTGTTCAAAGTAATGTGCATAATCTTTACTTTGGCTTCTTGAACAATTTGAGTTACAACCACATGTACTGCAATCGACAATAACCAAAATCACTTGGTGCATCATAAAACTCTTAGGGTGGTCAACGCGTTTGCCCAAAGATAGCCTGTGCTGCGCAGAACATTTGAAAACTGTTGACTAATTCCTATCTCACGGAGCACCTCATCAGATTTCGCGAATGAGTATGTGGAATGCATTTGATTGTAATTACACGCAGTGTGCGTGTAATAATTGAAAAGCTGCAGTCTATTTTAAACAGATTACATCACTGTCATACTGGACCTTAACTGCATGTTCTCTCAAGAAATATGTAAGTTGGAAGATGCAAATTATCCGCTAGTTTGGTGACAGTTTGCTAAGGGATTTACACTGACGACATTTACGGTTTACGCAAGTACACTGACGTAGGCTCATTTTGGTTCTATAGGCACGTAAATAAGGTGCTATTTCTTGCCCAATGTACTACGCAGAAACCTTAAAACCGTCTGACTATAGCCGGCAATAATACACTCAACTTCTTAATATCATCACGTCTGATACGTAAGTTGCAAGCGGTTTCCTGTTAAGCAGGACTCACTATACTTTTTCGATAAAAGTCTAGGGTATTTCTGCTCAGATCGGAATGTGCAAATAGGAAAATAATTTAGCTCTGCAGATCAAGTTACGACAAAATTTTGTAAAAATAACATATTGCAATACTTTTGGTTTACGGTGTGCATATAAACAGGTCCTAGAGAGTTTGGAAAATGTTGTTGACAACAAAATGTGAGTTTGTACCGAAACGAGATCACGCACTTCAGAAGCGCTGTTATGTAACTGAAGTACTTTTACGTTGGTCGCAGAAGCTTTCATGATATTTTCAAAAACGGTATTTAACCGCATAGGAAGTAACTTCTAAAGACCAAAAACACTAGTTTAAAACTACAGCTTATGCTTTCTAGGTCCAGTAGGAGTAAGTTTAATCTATCAAAATCAATTTTATATGAAAGGTTGACTGGACCACTTCTAAGATTTTTAGCAGTTTTTCAGTAGTTATAGCTTCCCTTTCAGCTCAAAAAGAACTGCTTACTGATTTGCCTGCTACTTACTAGCACTTACTGAATGTAAGCTTCATGCAGCACACTGAACTCTTCGTTCCTTACCTGCAGTGGCCATCAGATTATCAATGTTAGTATTAGAACGACATTACATGACAAGTCTCACATGGTTTAACAGGTGATTCCACATAGTATATTCCAAAAACTCAAGGAACAAAAACGTTCTTTTTAAAGTTAGTTTTCTTTTCAACAGAGCTGTCACCAATCTGTGAATATGGTTTATTTAGATTCAGGCAATATGTTTATCATTTCTTCCTTGTCAACCAGTACAACCTAAGTCACATATTTGCTCACCAAAAGATGTGTGTCTGGAGATCCTCCATCAAACCTCTCTACCTGAATCAGATAGGCTGGACTCATTAAGCCGTTAAGCTGCTGATTGTCTGCATGCAAGTTTCAGAGAGGTTTTAAAGTTCAAGTTTGTCTTTTATTGTAAAACATAATGTTGCTAAAGCACCGTATCACGATTAAATTTCAATATCTTGATCAACCAGTAACCAAAAATGTCTACTATGCATCAACGTACAGTGAAAAATCCACGCGTCAGTCTGCACAGATGCTTCCCGAGCTAAGGAGAGCATTTATAGGCTGGATGTCGAGTCGATTCTTCCGGCAGTCCACTGTTTACCGATTTCAAGTTGAACGTCACCCACAATTGACCGTAGTTGTCACATTCCCACAGACTTTCTAGTCAGCTCCTTTAGAAATAAAACACTAGAGTCGAGTTTCATTCTCATTAGAGCTCGTCTTGGCCGCGACTAGAACTCCGGCCAAGTTTTCATGAGGCAACCATGTAGACCAGTGCCCCACTGACCTCACATTAGGCACGACCGAATTATCGTGTGTGAACGCTCAACCTGATCACTTCTCGTAAAAAAGGTGGTTGAGCTTTCAAATACGATAATTCGGTCGTACCCAATGTGAGGTCAGTGGGGCACTGGTCTACAGGGTTGCCTCATGAAAGCTTGGCCGGAGTTCTAGTCGCGGCCGGGACGAGCTCTAATGAGGACGAAACTCGAGTCTAGTGCTGTTTTTGAAGTGGGCCGACTAGAAAGTTTCTGGAAATGCAACAGCTGCGAGCAAGTATGGGTAATATGCAACTTGAAATTAACCAAATTCCTAACTATTCATCAGTATTCTTTGATTGTTTTTCCGAAGCCATCAAGAAGCCCAATTGCAGATGCCACTTTTGTGTTCAAACGTAGTCAACTCCAAGTTACTACACGTAAAATTTGACATTCTTTGTTTTTAACTGATGGATCACTATTGATCAATTAAACGTTTGATTCATGATTTCCCTGATATTGACAATTGTACGGAATGGTTTTTGCACCTACCAGTTAGATCGATCTGAGCACAGCTTTTGGAAAGGCGCACATAATAAAACGTACGATACCTAACGCACCATTATAGGTGGGGTGAGAATTAATTAGGTTAAACCCTTTACGGATTAATATAGACTCATACATTCTATTTTGTTCCCATTCGCTAAGAGCATTATTTACTATCTAATAGCAAACTATTCTCCTTGAGGAAAGTTCAAAAATGTTAAAAGCGAATAAGTTTACTATTCCCTGTTTTCAATAATCATTTACTGACTTCGGCTGTGCATATCTAGTCAGTGTCACGCGGGCTGTCTGAGACTTATTCAGATTTGAACAAAGGAGTAAGAAGACGGACAGAGGAGATGCTAGCATTTCGTGTTGCCACTTCAGTACCAAATAACAATAACCAGGAACATATATATGACACTATTAGGGTGGGAGGTTAAGAACCCCTAATAGTGTCATATATATATTCCTGGTTATTGTTATTTGGTACTGAAGAGGCAATACGAAATGCTAGCATCTACCTCTGTCCGTCTTCTTACTGCTTTGTTCAAATTTATGAAGGGAACCAACTGTTTCAAATTATTCAGATTTATTAAGTGTGTCAAAAACATAAGGTAACATGTTAGTAAAATCTATTACAGCACACTGAGTATTGCTAAGAAGCGCCAGTCTGCGACTATTTTACGACATCCTGTAGTTGACATCGCAAACGGTAATTGATTCTTAGACATCTCAAATAGAGCTATCCCTAAGTTGTGTCATATGTTAAGCGGTCAGCGCAAATGTAAAACAAGGCTGAAGTTCAAACTAAAATCAAAACATTCACAATGGGGAAAGCTAATTTAAAAAGCAGCAGATCGGAACATGGTAGAAAAACTGTAGATTACAGAAAATTGAGAACTCAAGTTATAAAGTTAATAAAAAAAACAGGAATTACGCGTATACCAACGTAAGTTAGAATTTAGGCTTATCTTTTTTATAAAGCAATTCTCAAACTTAGTTGACTAAAAGACATCTGTTATAGCGAACTGGAAATTTTACTGGCCTGCCTGCGGTATGATGTGTAAAATAGTTCCAAAACTCATAATTGCTTATTGTACCTAGGCTTTTAAGAAAGTCCGCATGATACATGTTGTCCGATTGTTTGTCTGCATGCCATATGACTACGACGCGAACCCGAACGCACACGTATGTCACACACTTCCGGTTTAATAGCTCGTCAACGGCCGATCTCTAGCCTCTGTAGCTAATTTACGTGTCGGTACCATTTTTAGCGCTATAAGAAACCATCTGTATATTTCGTGCAATAAATATTCCGTCTCTCCTCTTAACGGTCTTTTCATAGTTCGTGTCTGGTAAACTCGTATCTGGGGAAAAGACTTAGTGCGCCGTGCATTGAATTGTCATCGATTTTAAACTACCAGGTCACTTGTTGTTTGGCGTTCTGTTAATATTAGTCAAACATTTCAACAGTCAATTTCGTGTGTGATGAAGGAATTTCAGCAGGATTACTTGTATTTAATTAAAAACTTGCGTCGTCATCTTTCAAAGACCCCTCCAAATAGACTAAGAAAATATATCACTGGGTGTTATAATTAACTATAAAATGATAAAACACTTAACAAGCCTTGAAAAATTCGTTCGCTTACAGGAATAATTAAGCAATATGGTGTTCAATAAATAAACTCAACATCGCCTTGAAGATTGGTGTAAAATAAACGAGTTTATAAAAAGCTCATCTATTACAAAGTTTCGGTCATTTCAAAAACTATTACTAAATTAAAGAATCAATAAACGTTTCATTAATCATGCAAAACAAAGAAACCTGGCGAGGCGAATAGTGCACCACATGAAAACATGAAATTTTAGTATGACTCAGATTTGACTAATCTACCGAAGTTGTTTCCTTCTTCTTTCTGTGTGCTTGATTTTCTAAAAAAAAATTCTTTCATTTATCCGACTAAATTCACCATAGTGCAAGCATTCAGTGCACAGTTACAAAGGGTATGTTCATACGGTTTTGGAACGAAATAAGAATCGGATAAAAGTTGCGAATAAAATGAGGAATTTTCTTCTCGTGTAGTGTTAAATACAATAAAGCAAGTTATCTAACAAACAAGAATTTCGCAGTTTCTCTTTTGTTGTCATTTTTTGATGACTGCGTGAAATACGCAGTTTAACAAGAATTTATACTATAATGATTGGCATACCGGCATGACATGTGGGGATTAAATACCGAAATAAAAAACCGATTACATTAAGCATGAATAGCGATACGAGTTGTGCAAAAGTGAATGCTATGTTACATTCTTGGTTTAATCATTGTTGTCGTGTACAGCATAATTTCAACATATCATTTTTTCGAACCACAACTGGAAGTTGCGGTGCTTCATAACTGTCAATCGTGCGGTCATCAGTTTGAATTTCGGTTGTCACAGCTGCTTATTTATAGATGTTGACAATCCGATAATATTTAGCTCACATGTGAGCACGTATAACATGTGGTAAAGGACAACTTGTTGTATATAGACTAACACCGTAGTTCTCTACTTTTATGTATGAGGGTGACAACTAACTCTTTTATACCCAATAAATCAGTTTGATGCAGAATCAATTGTTACCTTTGTTTACTATGTACTCATCACTCTTGGGAATTGCGTCAACTGTATATATTCAAATTATATTTGTGAATCAGTGCTTCAGAACATTTGATATCAAGTAAATTTTACGATATGATTGAACGCCAAGGAATACGAGACAGCTGCGATCAATTGTGAGTGATGTTCAACTTGAAAATTAACCAAATCCCCGACTACTCATCAAGAATACGAGAACATTTGTAGACGTAGATCTTGCGACGTTCTAGCTAAATAGGTATCAGTTAAATTGCTAATGAAGTTTCAACGTTGAACACTTTTGCACAGCTGACAGAATTTTCAGTTTGCATTGTGAATACGGATATTTGGCATTTTGGAATTTAATACAATCATGTTTCGGATGGTTAAAACTCCCCATGGTAGTCATCAGGAAACAATAGTGTAGCGAACAAGTTGGTTTTAGGTTATTTATCATCAGGCCAATTACATAACATTTACGTCACACTTATATTAAACAGAGTTGTCAGTACGAAACAAACAAAAACAAGTAGCAAGTTCAAGTGGGGTCAGACACATCGTAGGCACACACGAAGGCAACGTTTTGATACGATGTCGTCACAATTATGACGCAACTGCAACTATGGCGTTTTGATCGGTCGTGGTGTGGGTGGTTAGCCATGGCAAATCCAACGTCTAAACAAAGCGCTTTTGTGCTCACAAGGGTGGATTTTTTGATCGAATTCCAATCGCTTCAGCTTTGATTAAAATTCGGCATCTGACAGCTTTTGAGTGACTGACGTTGATTCGGTAAGTCGGACGAAAATAGGAGTCCAGGTTGACAGTATGATGTTTATCAACGAGGTGTGCAACAATTGTGCTGGTAATTGTCTTGGTGACTCAGCTGCTGATCTAGGCTGGATGATGCTCAAGGATACACATGACAAAGAGGGATATCCGTGAAAAATTGAGATGTAGCCTGATCACTGGTCAGGTTAAATGATAAGGATTGCAAAATGGAAACCGGTTCTTCATTATGAAATACCAGCAAACCATTCAAGACTCTCCATATCACTGACTCGGGGAGTTCATTTATCAGAGAAGCTATCAACAAGACAGACGGTACACTCAATTGTAATAAATTTGAAAAGCGAAACGGATAAAACACTCTAAAGACCAAGTTTGCTTACCTCCTGCTTTTATCGTACAATGTGTAAAAAATAAAACCGTGTTGCCCTGATCAATAGATGTAGAATCATCTAACAAGGCTGAGATCACCGTTTATACTTTTCTTCTCGAAATCCTAAAAGCTTCAGACTCAGATGACGTGCAAACACTCTTAAAAGTAAGTAGTAAGGCATTATTAAGGACTTATGACTCTGTTGTTTCAACCAGATGGATAACGGAAGAAGTCCCTGTGTGTTAGCGTTACTCGATAACAGTACCTATATTTGACAAGAGAGTCGGAGATTTCTGGAAATCTTACATAAGTAAGCTCGACCCCCGTCATAACTAAGATTCCTAGACTCACTGTTCTTCGTCTTTTCACTGCATTTTGGGCGGCAAGCAAGAAGGAGGAACATACAAGATTTCACCTTGGACAGAAGTGTGTCGATCAATTTTCAACTTTTTGCCAAACTCTTGAGAAGCGTTATACGTAATAGCGGTGGACAGTTGTCACGTTTTTCGCATATAAGGTTCCGTTTGATTCAGTAGATTGATCTACACTTCTGGAACCGAGTAACTGCAAGAATGTCCTGGACAAATAAGTAGACACATTGTTGGTGCTCTGTTTCCGTATTTTGGTTCTGATTAGGATCTAGTCTAAGAGTTTCAGTACTGAAAGTGCTGGTTCTCAAAAGTGAACGTCTTCTCATTTTTCATCCAATTTTTCATGTATGAAATATTCGGGGATTGTCAACGGCGGTCACAAAACACCAAAGTTGATCTTCTTCCCGGTGGTAGGCTGATTAGTATTTGTTATGGGGACCACAAGATATGGTTTTATGATAGAGGAAATGTAGTGAGGTTCGTTTCTCTAAGGCCAAGGCAATAACCACTAAGCTAAAACCTCTCCGGTGTCAAGGAGGCATCTTTCCGAAGTTCAAGGCTCTTCTAAAAGCCATGTTATTTTGCGGTCGCAAATGTCTGTTACTCTCTGTCCAAGACGTGAACCATTTTCTGCCACTTGAACACTGTTCTACATCCGACCGTTCAACTTGTGTGGTATCAATACATAACCAGTGATATGGTTAAACAGCGGACATTCGATATTGCGTTTCAAGAGACTTCATTTGTGTTCTCTTCATGTATGCACAAACCCAGAAGTTTAGCGAATGCACTAGGGATGCTGTAATGAAATAGTGAACACCTACTGCCAAAGCTTTTGTCAACGAATGTCAACTGCGAGGTGGACAAGTTGGGAGAATGATGACAAGGAATTATGTCAAGTAAAAATGATTTAACCACTATAGGTCGGGTCAGTCTACCAGAATGAAGTCATTTCAAATCACAAAGTCGGTAGCTGAAGACTGTAAGTGAGATGACGTCAAAGTGTGTTCACTGGCGTGAATTTTGCTGTCAGTTGACCGAGTTTCTTAAGAAATAAACGCGATTGCTAACTCTAGACAATGTGAACTGCTGATGACACTTTACGTTCATTTTGGTCTTAATTGTTTTTGCATGATGTAGGTTTCGTTATGTTAAATGTTCGAGTTTGGATGTATATGGTTTCATTAATTCAATTCCATTCGTCTTCTTTTTATTTCCTAGTCATTGCCTGCCCGTTGTGTACAAGTTTGTGTGGTATTAAAAAGCTGATGTAAACTACGGGTTTGTTGCTGTCCGTGAGGATGAAAATGAAAATGCTGGTATAGCATTTGCTTCGAGTTCCGCTCCTAATTCATCTAACGTATGCGTTAACGAAGCTGATTAAATTTCAACAAGGGTTAAATGTCGTTCATATCTGTTGGACGAATTTCGTTCGTGTTCAAGATTACGTCCGAACACAAAATGCTCAGTGTGTTTATGAGATGTTGTTGGTGGAAGCGATTCAGACATTGAGTTTCGCTCTTGGCATCCGCTGCCATGCAACAAAATAAACAGCATCCTAGTTCCGTGGATGAAAAATGACTTCTGTCTTCAAACGTGTTTTTTCCATAGGTCTTGCTATCTCTCACCACGTAAACCCTCAACTAGTGCAGAAGCATATCCATCTGAGTACCACTATCCAAGCAACCAAACTCTGGACACTTGCCAGCAGTCTTGTATAATGCGAATCTCAAGCTCTAATATACAGACTAAACTGAACGAACAAAAATATGTAATCTACACTGTTTTATTATCGCAGTCTCAGAAGTTGTACTTAAACAGCACGCTATCGTTTGCAGGCAACAACATGCAAATGATCAAATCACGCAACTAGTTTGGAGCATTGAAACGTCCGGTGTTCATCGCTTTCTGAGTTCTGAAGAACAGACTTCAGCATTGCCGTCTACCATAAAGTAAGTGAAGTTGAAGCCGAAACTATCAGTCTTCAGGTCAGTAGCAAAATATGCATAATCAGAGATCAATTTTCACGTTTACACTTTTACCTTCAAACCCACATGCAACATTTAGTTGAGTTACTAAACTTACAGCCTATCGTACTCACAGACCGACAATGTTTTATGGCTAGCAGATTCAAACCCCATGGCAAAAGCCACAAAGACGATGCACGTCTACTGCCTGCGTTTGCGATACGTTAATGAAGTCTTGCCAGCTGCGAACATGTTTTTTGTAATACGGTTCTTTCGGTGATCAAAAGTACACACCTCATGAAAAGAAAAATATCTGGATAAAATAAAATTCAGCAGAATGACGAGCACTGAGATTGATGCATCTTAACTGTGATATCAACGATCATTTGACTGATGAGTTGAACACCAATTTAACTGTTAATACCTAGTATCAAAATAGTGAATATGTGTTATGACACATTTAAGGAAGTGACTGGAAACAAGTAGATTGAGAGAGTTCAATACGGTTACGTTCAACTGAACTGGTCCAGTTACCTCAAGTACAAAACTAGAAAACCGGAATTCATGACTAGTTTATTGTCACTGAAATCCCAATAGTTTATAAACTATGAAAATTCACAATCACTAATGGTGTAGACGAGGAAAATCCGTTTGGAACTATAAAGTAGAGACCAGCATTATATAAAGTATGCTTTGAAAATAGCAAACAAAATGTGCTGATTGCTGTCAACCGAGTAATGTTGTTTGTTAAACTCCTGGCATTTTGTGGTAAATCAACGTTATAACAGAATCTCTCTTTCATTAACTACTAAAACCAGTTTATTGAAGTGTTTTCCAACCTAAGAAAAACAGGTTGGGTGTCACCAGATTTCCCACACTCATGACAGCCGAATTTACCAGTAAATGTACACATCTCAAGTGGAATTTCTCACAAAATGCTCAATTGCCAGGCTCTTTACCAGATGGCACAATGGTCTGAGAAGTATGAGGAATTCCGCGACCACCGTCTGAGTGATCATTTGACATTGAATTTCAGAAAAGTGATATTTTGTATATTAAATATTTTGTTATCTACACTATCTCAATGAACTCCCCTTGATGTTTCAACCACTGCTTAGACAAGCTCGAAAATAGGATCATAAACAATAACATATTTTATTACAGTTTAGAGTAACTGGTATCTACCAGTAAGCTATTACGTCGTTAAACATGTGACTAATCTTCTTATGTTTGAAGTTCTAGGACAGAACCAGAAATATTCTGTAACCATTTAATGATTTTATGAGTCATTTCCAAAACATCAAAATAGAAAAAAATATTAACAAGAATGTTAACAGGCAGTATTATTAAGCATTGATGCTGGCCAACCTGAGACAGAACTTGATTACGTGAGTCTCAGTATTCAATCGATTGCAGTGAGAGGGCGAATCAAAATTTGTTATCTATTTTTACGCTTTTTAAACATTCCAAGCAAAATGACATTGAGGACTAGAACGTTGAGTCATTTCATGATTGGTCCAATTATGCGCGAACGTATGAAATTACTCAGGACTGATGTGAACCACGTGATGCATACTGCATTTCCGGTCATAATAATTACGTTAGACGTTTGTACTAACAAAAACATTGGAAAATGAATCATTGCTTTGCAGTAACGAAAGTTATGAATAAACATACTGCTTTTAATCATTTTCCCTCCAGTATTAATGTGTGCTGTATCACTAGAGAAATAAATTGTGTTACGTCTGGTCAATACCGCAAAGCCGACGCGTACAGAAAAGTTACCCAAGTAATGTGTCTTGGGCTACCGTTAGACTTGGCTGTGTACTAGGAAGAGGAAACAAGTTTAATAAGTTTAAACATATGACGAAGAAAACTGAGCAGAAAACAAGAAACCTCAGAAACATTCAGAACAGTCTGCAGCATTTCCGATACACCTTAGCTATTGACTTAGACATACTGCCCTGACCGAGTCACAAACCTCTCAAAAAACAAGCGGCACTTCCCAACACCGTCCAACTAAGTGGTCAAAGAGTTCTTGGTCCGTGATCACGTCATAAAATGACAATCTTATGATATCTTGCAACCGTCAGCCGCTAGATTGAACAACACCCGGAACGGCATACACTCCTCCGGTCTACTAATTACACAAACGTACCAGCGTGGCTTGTGAACTTCCATGATTTCGGCTAAAATCCGCGGACCCCAAGATTCTCCAGTTGAATGTAGAAGGATTCTTATTCTGCTCCCACAGCCGGTCCGTATACAGACTAAATGGCATAGACAACAGTGGTCCTTTGCAGAGAGATTATATACTTCTTCAACGCAACATTATTGACGGGGACTGCCTTCCTTCAGAAGTTGGTATAAATGACTGGACTGCACATTGGAATTTTCTGGCCTTATGGTGTGAACGGATTACAGACATTAGTTATCTTGAAGAAAAATGTTAAAATTATAGTCTTTGCGAAGAATTTGTGACCTGAACAAACTGAAACTACAGTTGTTTAGAGATCGATCCTTCTGTAATGTATTTCGTCTATCGGATATAGATTGTTCCGTACAGGGCGGTCGCTGCTGGTCCTTACGAAACGCATCACTGTGGCGAGGAACACCACACATGCTCAACCGTACGTGAAAGCAATCTAGCTATTTACTGTCAGATCTATCGTGAATCTCAAGACACCTTCTTGTCAACATGGGGTCATATCTGCGCAGAATATTGGAATATAAACCAGTTTGCGCAAAGACGTTTAACTGTTAAAATACGCCTCACAGATGCTTTGTGCGCTATAATCACGACGGTACTCTATAAGAAGTTCATCATTTACAAACCGGTCAATTTATTGCCGTATTCCAGCTCAAATGCCATTATGATATTACGGTGTCTGCAGAATTTCATTATGGAACCAATCGTAGGTTTAGATGCGATTATGGAACAGTTTAGTCTGTCATCTTACTGAAGAAACAAAACTGGGTATTTTTAAAGTAACACATCAGCTGGTAACTGGTTGACTCTGAAGTGTTTACATCAAAGTTGCACTATCCAGTACACTCAGAAATCAACGCTTATAGAACCACAATCCATGTTACAGTCCTTTTTATCATCGGCTTAAGCACCTTAACCAAATGGGACTGTTGTAAAATACTGACCAGTTTTTTGCTGCAGAATAACTTAAAATAAAACAGCAAGTGTATTAAAATGATCAACAGCTGCTTGACAAATTCGTTTATCAGGACCGAGATCCGCTATTTATGTTACTGGGGTATAAAAAATACATCTTCATCGATTGTGCTACCAGTGATGCAGAAAGGTTCTATGGTCACCTAATGCTAGCCAGATATAGCTGAGACGTTGTAATTTCAAACTATAAAATACTGGAGTTACGAAATCCATGCAAAACACTTCGTGGAATGATATGACTGATAAAGTTTGTTGTTAAGTTGATGACGCAGTTTTATTTTCCCCGTTGCCCGATCAGCTCTGTAGATTTCAAAAAGGAAATGACGCTGATTTAACATTGATTTAACCATTATATATTTTTGTGGATGACATCACGAAATCCGCAAAAAGTCGAAGCAAATTAATGTAGACAAGTAACAGTAATGTAGGTTTGGGCTCAGATAAGATTTTATTGAACTAAAGCATTCTGAATGTCAACAGCTAGAACTCATTCAATGATGAAAAGTTTTGTTTATTCGATCACCGAAAGAAACTCCCAAATTCTGATTACTCTATATTTTTACAGATGTTCTATAACCTGGTTTCAATATTCTCATCCATTTTTGACGACTTTTCAAGGTATGATCAAAGTTGCTTAAGGTTGGATGTTTGATTCCATAGAAGATTTTCTTGACATGAGTTTGTAAAAAAATAAAATGTGTATGTGATAAATTTGTCAGTGGAAAAATGTGATTATGTGTCTCTAACGCGAGCCACTATTAAATGTGATAAATATTGCAAAACCACCAATAATAACGGCATCCACAAACTCATCTATAACACGTTAAAAGGATACTGTATACATTCTATACATAACAAACAGTACTTTTTTTAAAATGTGCACCCGATATTTTGAGGAAAAACGGGGCGTGAAGAAGAGTGTACACAAGTGCACACCCACAAACTTGTGCTCACACGTCTACTAGTTCGTAAAACCATGAGCGCCATATGTCACTTGTTACCCCTACAAGGGTGGTCATCGAGTGAACTCCGCGGAAATGTGCGTTACTATTAATGTGTGACAGACCCATCTGTCGTTTCATGCTTGCACAATATGAGATTATATATTTAAATACGTATATAAAGAAGGAATTGATCGTGATAATCGATCGTGACAAGTACCATCGGCAAACCGGTTACTAAACAGAAAGGCTGCGATTCACTTTTGTTAGTGCGGTTTAAAGTTTGACCCTCGTCTTTATTTTTGGTAATATCTTGCCTTTGGTACGCACTGGATAATTTGCGTTTAAATTTTTACAGCTGCAAATTGTGCGCACCAACTTTTGAGACTGTTCTGCTCCGCTATCCATTAGGTCACCTTTTCCAATGGTCACCGAAATGATGATGTTGATTAAACGCATAGGCCTAGCTTTCTTCCGAAGAAATTATCTCAGTTTAATTTGATGAACTTACATAAGATAACTCCAGTCGAATTTCACGAAGTAACGTGTTTCAATGGTCAGTAGACTTGTAGTCTTGATACATTATCAGTTTTGTTCATGTATGCATAAAATGTGCCTACTTCATCAAATAAGAAAGTAAGTTTGCCATAACACACTGTGTATGGACTGCGGGAAATGCGGTCACAAAACAATGGAATCTGTAGCTAATTTGTTTATCAAATAACTTATGCAAAGATCTTTCACTTCGGTTTACATTCATACGGTTAACTAACACTAAAATTTCAGTTTTTTCCCCATAATTTTATATTTGGTCACCGTTTTCTAGTCGGTTGTGTAAACTCACTGGTCACAAGTACACGCACACAAGTACTTATCAGTAAAGGCTAAATTACGGCAGGAAACCTGTAGCATACTGCCAACTACTCAGCTACCAAGTTGAACCGATCAATCGCATTCGATACATCTAATTAAGTGTCGTCCACATTGAGATAATATGAGATTATTGTGATATGTCGTCTTTTGTCATAAGTGAATGAGTCGTTATTTTTGGTGTGTGTGCTTTTTAAAAATACCAGCCAAACGTGAGTTGCACACCCATCTTACTGGAGCTTCAATGTTAGCTATGAACGAGGTCAACGTATAGTGTAACTTAATATACTTCCATTGTTAATTATGGTAGATGTTGGAAGTGAAGTAGCCCGACAGTGCAGATTTGAGTGAACTATCGATTACAATTAGTTGTAAATAAATAAAAAAAACAATAATGCTTGGAATGTTCAGAGGATATTTTACCCGAAAAACTCGGCTCTGACTATTTACAAACGAACAGTATTCATACCGTGAAAAAGTATATCTGTGAAAGAGAGTAAAATCAGCGACAATTGAAAAATAAATAACTGTAGCCAAAATATCATCCGACCTAATTAATTCAGGATTAAAGCATTTTAGAAAGAGCATTTTTACCACTGATTGATTAACTGAACGGTCGCTTCAGTAAGAAAATCTAATACTGTACACCTTCGAGTTTCAATGTTTTGATTAATGCATTTAAACACGAAATGTTTATTAGCAAGAAGTTTAACATCGTCAAATGCACATTACATCTAAGCCATGAACCCAAACTTTATTTAAGTCGATCAATTTACAAACCGTTAACATAAATGTTGTGCACTTATTTTAGGTGCTGTTTACAAATATAAATCCGCAACTATCTTTTACACATTTTCTTACCTTCAAATAGCCTGGCATAACTTACGTTTGATAAAACATTAAAGTTGATTGAACTTTACTAACTTGTGCCTGACCTTACCTTTTGCTGCCTAATAGCATGTTATAGTTATCTACAGACCTCAAGAAACAGAACGTCAAAGTTAAACGTATTATTCATGGCATCACATTCGTAAGCTTTGTGAAAAAAGCCTATCTAGTGAGGATAATAGAATAAGTCATCCGTGACACTTAATTATATCGAAATTTAGTTTTTCAATCCTTACCTGTTTTCTGTTCAAAAGCTGTGGAAACCTCAAGTTAATTCTATTTGAACTTACGTCTGAAAAACAGAATAGTTTCAGTTGTTTGCTCATCCATGGTCAGAACTACTGATTAGCTTTTTTTTTAATATATCAGCGATTCCAACCTATGCGCTGAGATATTTGTTGATGCAGATTGCATGTTCATTGTGTCAGTCGTGGATGAAGTCCAGTACATTCAACATTACTAACAAATACCTGTTTTGGCTAGTTATCTAACAATGATTTTTCGGTCATGCTTAATGCAAGATCAATGACTCTATGTTAGCCAAGTTTTCCTCTGAAGCAAAATTAGATCACAGTTTATACACTGATCTCAGCTAGAAGACGTACCACTAAATAGTTCTAACTGAAGCAAAACTCGAGCCTAATACTGCTTTATGAAAAAGGCCAGCTTAAAAGCCAAGCTGACTAGGAAAGCTTCCACCAGTTATGAACAGTGGTTTTATTGTGTCAACCAAATTCTTAGGATAATCTACAACAGCCCAAATAGAATAGATGACTTCATGCGTGACTAATGAGGATTCTAATGCGGATTTATTAAGTTAGACAGTTGACGTATGTTCTTGATCGGATGACCTGGACGCGCACAAATGAGACAATCCCGCCATGCGTACTATGACCCTAGTGACATAAGCATTTTTATTGTATCATATCACCATCAGGTCGCTTCTCTCTACCTGTGATCGGTTGGGTACTGAAGATGTCTGGAATCGACCATCAACTGTGATCTGTCTTAACCAACCCAAGTGATGCTCACCCTCACACCGAAACTCCACGACCAGTTTCGTCCTTGTTTGGCCTCATCAGGTAGAGATAGCCGAATGGGAGATCTAACCTGTTAACTTCCGTATCACGAGTCAATGCTCTTATCCGCTGAGCCATCGGTCTTATAGGTATCGCTTGTGACGAGTGGCTCTGTATGTACTCGAGTTATAGCTTGTTTATGTCCGGTTTAATTTCCGAGTCAAACTGATTCTCGCTGTCTTCTGAGTTCACCATCACCGCACAAAATCTTCTGACTCATAAAATGAACAGGGAAATCAACGCCATATCCAAATATTTAGCAGTTTACTAAAATAGCATGGAAAACGAATCATTTCCGGGTTTTCGACAACATTAAAATTCTATCTGAGCTCCTCAAATATGACTTTCTTGGAGAGACCTTGTTTTCTCTTATGTTTATAATTTCTGGTTTAGCGTTACTCTTTGTACAATTACCAAGTGTTTAGTGGACTCGGCAGAACGGATGAGCCTTGCTTTGATCAACTCCAGCAAGTGTTAATCTCATTTGAGTACAGGTTCCTAGGAGTGCATTTCCAAGGCTATCACATAAGCCACATGAAAAACTCAGACTGTGTATACTTAGTGAGAGTTTCACGTTCGGTTTTAGCAGCGGTAACTCTTGAGTTAACCTAGTGAGAAGAACTTCAAGGTAACCGTTAAAGCATAATTGCTGACTAAAATAACCTCATCCCTACGCTCGCAAACTCAGTCTATTTTAGCGTGCTCACTGGAGAATAGTCCGTAATCAAAACACCGCTCCAGAAGTTTAATGAATGCTATAAGTTCAGCTTGACTATGAAGTCTTGATCGTAAGATTATCTACCGGATCCAACAAGGCAGTTACTGTCTCACCTCAGTTTGCTTAAACAATCTGATCGTGACTGGGTTTAAGTAGTATGATTCCATTAGTTCAAATATGAAAACAGTGGTGCCGTGCTAAACGCACCCACCCAATTTACAAAGAAAACATCTTCTGAGTCAGGAGTTTCCGTAAGAATCCTGGCTGTAGCCAAACGTCTGTGTTTGCTGAAGTCGCCAATTTGATTAGGATAACTCCATATGAACGTGCTTCTACTCCCTACATCCTTACGACAAATGCTCGTCACCTCAAATAATCAGTCTAACGGTTTTCGATTTTCTTCTTCTCTACTCCGAAGTTTCATTTCTCCAAGCCGTGGCAACTGATAACCACTGGCGTATTTAGGGGCCGGATGTTCCAACAGCTCGGTCAGTAGGCTATTCTGGCGAGCGTTCTCTCAAACCTGGAACTGAGTGTCTGCCGTTTCCCTAAAAAGAACACACTATTCTAATATCGTTCTTCATTTGCATTTATCCTTGCACAGTATGAACAATCAGTTGTTCTTGTTCTGGGTTGCTAGTGATAGTGAAACCAAACCTCATGATAAAGTCAAGGTTTAGCGGCAATGTAAGCTCCGAAGCGCCACAAAACCTGCTCGATTGAATCCCGCTCAATGGTCGTATACGCCTCACTGTCATATTACCTACAGATTGCGATGGGTCTGTGAATACAGAAGAGAAGGACATTGCTTATTTGTCATGGTTGCATACATTCTGTAGCGACAACTGTTCAGAGGCTTTCAAGAACACTCTCTTCAATGTTCTTTTTGACCTTTGCATACAGTCTGAACACTAGGACAGCATTGTCTCTTCCAATCGCATGATACCGCGGAACAGAAGCGGCTGGTGTGTGTCCGGTGTCCATGCATGATGCACTTAAGAGAATAATCGATCATTGGTAATTATACGCGTCATAAAAGCTCTATATATCGAGTTCTTTATTTTGACACGTAAGACGGCCTGTACAACTTGACCATGAGCGTAAGTTTATTTTGTCTCCCTTGGTCAACTGTGGTGCCAGTTTGTCGAAGATTATCAGCCGCCTCGAGTTACGCTACGTTGTTTGTGCCACCTTTCATTACGGAACAACTACTCGCAACTTTCGGATAGTCGGCTAGTAACTGAGCGAGGTCCTCGCCCAACGCACTTACCAAACAGCACTGTTAATCAAATTTCTTAGACCGTTGGAGTAATGTGGTCCAGGTGAGCACCGGGCATAAATCTCAACAATTATGTGAACCTGGTGGAGCACTGTAGATATAGTGCGAGCTAATCCTTGTCGGTTAGGCGGCGATTACGATTAAATGCTCGCTGATCGTTCCGTACACTGATTAGAATGATGACCATTGGAAAGAGGAATACAGATCTACGGGGGATCTGAATAATAACTGTGCAAAATGCTTGATTGATAGTGGACAGATGGAAAAAATATTCTGCTGAGGGCGAGTCGAATGCCATTTTTTTATTGTGTGTGGCTGCACTGCTGGTTGATAATATTTCTCTTAGACTTTATCTGCGTAAATTTATTTACAAGTTTGCATATCTTGATGGATGGACTTAGCACACTGTGGATGAGATCAGTTGGCTTGATCTGCTTCTAACAGTGATAGAGGATGGAGATGTGTTCAGTTATGACATTCTTGGCGAAATGTTTGTGTGATTCATACTGTTGAAACGAAGTAAATCTTCAGTTCTTAACCTTCTCCCTTTAGCACTTTTCAAAGGTGGCTAGCCGGCTGATCTGATTACAGCTCTTTGCTTCCAGTGAGCGACGGAGTGGATACTCTAGGATGGCACCTACTTACTTATTTCTCTTTTCAAACAGGTGTCGAAACATCACGGAATAATCAAAGCTTTTTACCACATGCTTATTATATCTTACGTATTCATGGGTCTCATACTTCACTGGTGTCTGAAACAAACTGAGAAGGAAGCATGAGAAAGACAGAAGGGTTTTCCACCTGTTCTCATGTGAATCAGTTATGTCCTCCATTTAGGACAAAAAATGAAGCGGAGGCAATCTGTTTTTCAGCCAACAGTCGTGATGCTTTTGGAGACAAAGGACTATTTTCGACTTAGTCGCCTCTGCTTCGTGTGTCTCTCTCCTCACTGAGATATGTGAATTTGTTGAACTTATTGTGTGCCTGCTCTGAGTGAGCAATTATGGACAGCTGTCAGTCAATTTATCTACTTAGAATGGCGTTCGACAAGGGTATTTACTTTCTGATTCCATATTCAACTATGTGATAGACGATATTCTAGAGGGAAAGACGGTAGACTTTGAAGAAATCGGAGTAGGACTTTCATCAGGTGCAAAATACTTGATATTTAGTGTAATCTTACTCTGCTTTGACATCTTTCAGACAACATGCAGATCATGTTGAATCGTTCAAACGACATGCTTGGTTTGCATGATGTAAATTCTATACTTACATATTGCAGACACTCGCTAATAAATTTAGCTGGTCCATACCATACCTATTTCTACTGCAAGCAGGCCACTTGATACTATCGATCATTACCATCTACCTGAATGATGTCATCCCTTCAGCTCGCAACACTGCTAATGCTGGGTGTGCAAGAATAGTAAACACCCAATGTGTATTCACGGAATTTGACATCATGAACTAATCTGATCGCCAAGTTAAATGATGGTTTGAGATGTGTGTGCGTCCAAAGTTAATTTACGAATCAACGTCTTAACCCACTCCTGTGGATGGTATATATATATGTATATGTTTTCAATATTCGACTGGCAGTTAGTTTTTATCAGATGGGCACGACATAACAGTGTATCGATGTATAGTTTGGAGCTTTGTTTGCATTTGGTGACCGAGATCATGGAAATGCTCAGTCTTTGTTGATTAGATCATACATTCCGAATACCAATGGAACATCTGCCACACCTTCCATTGTTAGGAGTTGTATATTACTGATTTGGCACAGCAGTAAATTGATTAGTGATGTCGTGGCTGTGACCCACGATAGTCTCGGCCACCCCGTTCATTGATGTCAGGTTAGGAATTAAGCAATCATGTATATCGTTGGTTGGAAACGCTGGTGAACGCAATGATGTCACAGTTTGTAAGAATCATGTATCTGTATAATTGTTTCTGTGTATGTACTTATGTATAGATCTACCACTTCGCAGGCTGTTGTATGAATTAATGGTGGTTTATGTAGTTGTATTGGTGAACACATTTCTAATCTAAAACTGTGTTCCGGTGTGTTAATATTATACAATCTAGGTTGCTCACAAATTCATTACAAGCAACTTTATAAAACATTCGGTATACAACAATTTTATAAGATCTGTTGTTTTCGATAGCTGTACTGTCTGTTTTATCCATATTCTTAAAGTGTATTGCTGACAGTGAATTGTACTCACTGAACACTTAACGTAATAGCTTTTGCAGGTAAAAATGTTTGCAGAAATTTTTCTCAGAATAGACCACGTTAATACTCCCCTATAGTTGAAGTATATCTCAAAAAGTTCTTTTGGCTCCATTTTTATTTTCTTACGTAAACTGCAATGTTGGTCATCTAAACGTGACCGTGTTTTTACATTTTTATCAATACAAACACCGCTTTCTGTCAGCCCTCATTTAGGGCCCGGATTTGACTGTTAGGTCTGCATGTAACTAGTGAACTTTGTCATACTTGTTACACATCTGTGTTGCTTTAAAATTAAATAAATCTGGCATTTCGAAGCATTCAGGTACATTGTGATTATTACTGCTCGTGATTGCACCAAATGACTTTAGTAATAGGTAGCCATTGATTTCCCCTGAGTACCAATAATAGCTAACTTGGTGAATTCCATTCCTTCAAAGGAATTAACTCCGTTTTCCTTTGTTCTGGGACGATGGAACGATGGTCATTTTGATTAATTTGTTCACAGTTGCTGTTTCAGGTACAATAAACAGCTGTTTCTACGCATGGTCGGCCTTGTAAAGTCACCTTCCCGCTACTGTTCACGTGGTCAATAACAGACCACAATATATGTGTGAGCTCGACAATATTTTCCGTGGCAGGCTAGTTTTCAAGTTTTCACAATTAGTACTGATAGGATAATGTCTGTATGTCAGCCTACCAAATATCACTATAAACCGTATTACAATTTATCACAGATATTGTGATGCCTATTTTGATGACATCAGATGACAACTCTAGTGTGCACTTATCAACGCAGACTGCTGGCTTGTGAATCATGTCAGGCATTTTTGGTTTATAGATTGAACCCCGCACATAAGTGACAGATAGAATTTTATGCTAGTCTTTTCCAAAAATATGCGCCAGACTTTAAGCATGCTCTTGTTAAAGCTCATAAGGAATGTATACAGTTGGGTTGTTGTGGTTGTTCTCGCAAATGCACCAATGACTTCGTACTGGGTACGACAAAATATCACATCTATATGCATAGTCACACTAGCCTTTGTGTAATACTGGGTTTGTTCACCTCAAGGTGACAGTAACTATCCTGTTCTCACCTACTGACTACCTTGCCAGTAGAACCTACCAACCGAAGATTTTACTGAACCGGTTGGGTAGTGTTTTCAATTACTGATCAGCCATCGATTTTGACTGTATCTTTCTGTGCTAATTCAATCATATCTAATGTGAGGTCATTGGGGTGACTGACAAATGAATTAAGCATAACAAAACGTTACCGACAAATTGTAATACTTCACGTTTAAGTCACCTCCGGTGGCCTTCTTCAGGAGTGTTGTAACTGATTTCATATACATGTTAAACACGATGTCCAAACTATCTGACTTCATTCGAACTAAATTTGGTGCGGATATCTTGCAAACAGTAGGGTGGCGGTCTACGGGGTCATCCCAAGTGTACCTTGACCTGGTCATGACAAGAATTTGTGAACCTGATGAGCTCAAATAATGGTGAAACTCAAGACTGGCTGAAACGTTTATATGAGTGAGAAAGTCACGATAATTTATTGAGGATGTTCAGTTTATATGAACATGAAGCCTGAACTACACGCCAGTAATGTGGTTTACTCAATCAAAACCGCACTTCCAGTTTTTAGATTTGGTTAACCAAAACATGTCACCTTAAACCTGCAGTCATCTGCTGATTAAATTCTGGAATCTTGAAATCGTTGTAACGTAAATCTACCTCACTTGTTTGTCACTTTGACTGACTTGTTTTGCAATCTACATCAACTGAAGTCATCGTATTTCGCTAATTTAACTAAACCGTTCCAAGACCTTATGACGTTTCAGTTCTGGTATATACATTCAGCAGTGCTTAGACACTGATCGAGTGTAAGACTGGCAAAGCCTATGCGAGATCATGTTTGTTCAGCCGTTTCCAAATAGCAGTAAATGAAACAATATAGTGTGGATGAGTTACAAACATTATTTTAAAGTTCTATTATTTTCAAGTTGAACATCACCCACAATTGATCGCAGCTGTCGCATCCCCATAGACTTTCCAGTCGGCCCCTTTCGAAAAGAAGCACTAGACTCGAGTTTCGCTCTCATTAGAGCTCGTCAGTAGTGCATATCATCGCCACCGCCGGGACTTGAACCACGGACATGTTGTTCATGAGGCAACCGTGTTTACCACTGCGCCATTGACCTCACGTTAGGCACGACCGAATTATCATATGTGAACGCTCAACCACTTTCGCTTGTGAGTAATGATCAGGTTGCCCGATCATCTCGAAATGGAGACACAGTTACTGTCTGGTAACTCCAATCGATATTATTTTATCGTCGTTATCATGTAGCTAAGCTTGAGTTAATCTCCTGCTTGAGATCTTTAATAGTGCATAACCTTGTCCTCGATGTGTTGTATCCCGTAAACCTAGAAGACGGATAATAAAGTAGCTCGTGTACTGTAATGTAACGAGTATACTATGCGACTGTTGCATCGTGAATGCACAAGGCAGGTACTGTCAAGTGGCTAGATGAGCAAGTGTACAGTGGGTGTAGGTAACCGTAATTGGGCACGTCCGCTGGCAAGGCGACAAACTACGATAACAGGCAAGCTTAATCAGGCCAAAGCACACCTGTCTAATCAGACAGGTCACATGACTCAACCAAATCAGACGGGGTGGAATGCCGTGCCATGAATGATGAATCACGCAAAGGGGCCCGCCGTACCGATAGGTACATCCCTGCTTGTGCGCACTGAACAGGACACAGCAGGGCGAGAACGTTTCGTCAACAGTATTTGGCTTGTATATGGCTTCTTGGGCAGTCGGCAATAGCGCAATACGCGAAGGTATTAGGCGTATAACCTAAATTTTGTCTGGGTTGTCTATCTGCGCCCATTGACTGAATGAAGTCACTACAGTAGGACATAAAAGTACCTGAGTAAGTATTGTTGGTCAACGTTATAGACAGTGCTGAAAGTTAGTTGTGCAATTACGGCCGTAGTGTGACCAACTGTGAACTTACTTTCATGGTCCAACCACAGTGTCAAATTGTGCTAGACTGCTCGTAGAACCTGGAAGTATCAAACTGTCTGAATACCAATAACTACTCCCTGATTAGCGGGCGGTAGATAAAATCTCCAGTTGTTTGGCGCAGAGGAAATCACAGAAGGATATTTGGAACCGGAATAGAGGCCCAGTAGGATATTGTTCAATTGGATGAAACCGCAAACAACTATTGGGTGCAGATGAATGCTAATGTTCGGACTCGTGTACACTAGATGTCAGTTTACGTGGCGAAATATTTTTGGTAGATATAGTCTATTGGACAAAACAATAGATGCCGCGGTCAGCTCAATGATGATTGAGCCCTGTCCGTATTCGTTCTTAGTTGGAGAATGTGTGTCCTTCCTGGCGAGTTTCGAGCACTTCAACAAACTGATTCCCGTTGAGACCGAAATCGAACAACTGGCTGCCGCGCAAATGTTTGTGAATAGTAGGCTAGCTGCTGCTGTATGTGTTAGGAACAGGTTGTGTGTAGTTAGAGTAGGCCACCGCGAATGTAGACCTATTGGTTGGACAGGACAGTCCAGCTGACCGTTAGGAATCAGGTTGGCGGCTCAAGGCGGCTTGGCTTGAGGCAGAACCAGATTATGTCGTGTTTGCTATCATTCTCCGAAGCTTGGTGAATAGGAATCTTTTTAGGTTGGGTTCAGCATTGTGGAAGCAGTTGATACAGATCGATGCCTAAACGGTCTGTCTCTGCCAGAAGGCAATCAAGTTCACTTCGTATATTTCAGCAAAGACTATGACAGCTGATGGTGGCCCCTATGGATTGTGGAACTTGGTCAAACACTCAATCCAGTTAACAACAAAGTTGGAACCGCTTACATTCCGTAATACGCCAGACCACCTGGAGGAGCACGTGAGAGAACAACCGCGCTATATGGAGAAGGAAGGCCTGATTGACCTTGTTTATGGTCTTTAGACTTTGCCGGTTATGTTGTTGAAGAAGGTCAATGAGAAGCTTCGATTCTGTGACCTCTGAGTGAAGTAGCCCTGACTACATTAGTTCTAATGTCGTTGGTAGCGAACCAGTTTGACGAGTTACAATGGACAAAGTTGTTTACGGTCATCGTTTTGTGTTCAGGATATTTAAACTTATCAAATAAACAAGAAAGTGTGGAGAAAACAACATTTGCACTGGGAGTAATCCATTACAAATTCAAGCTGTACATTCGGTCTGTCACTAACAAACCTTGCTTTCCAACGCTTTATGAGGAAGTTTGAGCGAAAAGTGAACAGTGTAGCTTTGTACCTGGTCGATATAGTTGTTTACAACCAATCAAAAGATATGCATACGGCGCAGCGTAAGTCCTTTTGAGGCGAATTCGCGAAAAATGCCCGTACAAAAACGTACCCAAATCCCAACCGGTGTAAACATTCGTGGTGTTCCTAGGTCCTAAAATAGGACAGTGATGAATACACTCACTGGCCAAAAAAAATAGGGAAATCAATGGTGATTCAATGTACACGTTTAAACGGACGATCAGACATTTGTTGGACAGCAAACAATACCACATCCACTTTGTAAAAAATTTCAAAACGACAGTGTCGTTGTTATACGTCACTTTACGAAAAAATAGGAGCTGGGACCAAGCAAATAAGAAACAAAATATCCTTAACATAATTACAGAGAAAGTGGACGATTAATGATGGCATTACAGGTAACGGCAAAACCGCTGGATATTGGCAAAATGTTCACTGTATCCACAGATGCCAACGACCGATGTATTAAAGTCGTTCCTCAGCTTGAAGAGGGAACCACCGAATATGTGGGCAGGTTACTGAGTAAGCCAGGTCACAACTATTCAGTGACTTAGAAACTGTGTTAAGCAGTAGGTTGGGTATTGGATGTTGGGTGTTGGAAGCCACATTTGGTGGACCATCGTTTTCATATGGAAACGGATCATGACCAGCTGAAGCGGATCAAACGTACGAGCCACATAGAAAAAATGCCAGCACTTTGGACGTTTCATCTGTAAGAACACGAGTTCGCAATTAGACGTAAGCGAGGATGGAAAATTGAATATAGATTTGAAAATCAGTAACTGATGAGGAGGATGAATATACCCTAACTTATTCTTGCAGTAGGTAATCCGATTTTGGAACAGAATTCATGAAACTGACAAAACTACAACGACAGTTTAAAAAACTCCGCGTATTAACGGACTACATAGAAGAGTGTACAGCAATCCAGAATTAAAGCCACAGCAATAAACTATGCAAGTTCCAGGTAGTTTGAAATGACTGATAAAGTTTGCCGATGACGTGCATGGGGATGACAGAAAGTTGTTTCAGTAAAACGTGATCTTCTGAATCGTACTGCTTTCGGTGGACAATAAAATGGATACGGCATCTTACTTCTTAATTTGTCGACAATGCTAGTTGTTGAAAGGAGACAAACAAGGGAACGCGGTATTTAGCAGTCTATTCTAACGTTCGACGAATGGGAACTATGGCCAGCTTACGTTATGAGATCTTTTTGGATCACTATGAAACGCAGTCAATTTATAATTCCTAAGACGTAACATTCTTCCCGTTAGATCGAAGCAACAAGTGTCCCAGAACAGAAAGACACCGCGTTTACTGAGGCGCTGGTGAGACATACTGCTAAAAATCACAGTGTGTCAGACGTTTTCCTTACGAATCAAGGTTTATGCTTTGAAGTTGGAATATTTCAAATGTGCTTTGAAAGTGTGAAAATCAGATGAATCCGAACCACCCTGATCACCCACAGACGAACGATCTGATCAAATGAAACAAACAAACACTTGAAAACGTTTAGCTTCCAGCTAAAGTAAAAGGAAATTGGTACTCACCATGCATTCGTCTGGACGCGTCCAGGAAATCCCTGTTACAGATCACTTATGCCAAGATATCACGTCTACCACTGAATCGATGTATCCAATTTTGGTCTATCCGTGAACTCACTTCAGCAGAACTCACAAAAGAAAGAACGTTGACAGTTGTTAATAGGAGAAATGTTCAAAACTGCTCAAATCAAGTAACATTGTGTACAATCGGACAGACCCTTCTCAATGGCTTGAATGTTAGAGATGTGGACTGTAGGAATACAGGAAAAGATAGAGGAAGAATAAAATGAGTGAATAGCCACAGAAATAGAGAGGGCAGTGTATAGTGTTACGAAGGTATGGAACTGTTTACAGTCCGTGAATTAGAAAGGAGAAACCGTGAGTGAGTGACAGCCAACTGAAGCATTGGTGGGATGCATTGGAGAAGCAACTGAATAGGAACAGTGTACGGAAACTATATGGAATTGTGATGTGGTTCCTTTCGATTTTTTCTCGACGTTTGCAGATAAACATAACCTGGAATTCTGTGATAGACTGTGCTAGGGACACGAGGAAACAACGTCATCGCTTTATAGTGAAAAGGCGTCCAATAAAGAAAATCTTTATTGTCTAACTCGCTGGTTGCCGTGCTTCGCGCGCGCTCACATTTATGGTTCAGACTTCTGGTCCACAACACCCCCGCTTTCCGCTCACACGTCGTGCTAACTTCTGCCCGGTTTGTGTGTGTGACCGATGCCTTTTTTCGGGGGGTATTTTCCCGCTTGACATTCCTCGTTTGTTGGCCCGATCTCGTTGAGCGATGGCTCGTTCGGTCGCTCGTGTTGTCCACAATCTATCCATCATCATCATCATCATCATCATCATCATC
>JTDE01002374.1:0-22597 GCA_014338405.1 Paragonimus skrjabini miyazakii
GATAGTTTTCGATTTGTTCTGCTTATGTAAACGTCACTGCAACTGCAAGTGAACTGGTACACAGAATGGAAAACAAACTACATTCGCGATTGCGGAGGACTGGTGCTGTGGTTCGTTGATATATGCGCAACTTCACAGCCCCATACGTTCGAGCCAGAGCATGCTTTAATTTGTGCTTTATGTCGTCGGCTAGATGGTCAGCTTTGAATGACAAGAATAGGAGAACATCCTAGTTACGACCCGTCAGTATGGTCTACGTGCTCTTCTTCACCGTATTATGTACGTCGATTAATTTGTGGAGTATCCATTTGATAACGACGTTTGTCTCAACGACTCCTGTTCCATCTGCAGTGTATGAGGGGCGCAGATGCGCCTGGCCCTATGTAACAATGTCTTAACGAAACCCCGTTTGTATGCAATGGGCTCAAGGCTGGAAAACTGAAGATGTCTCTTTGCGTTGAACTGAGCGCTTCAACGTGCCATCCGCACGTATAGTAATGAGTACATTCGACAAAATATAAACTATTATCCGATTCAATTTCGTGAGATAAAGATAGGTTTGGGTGAATTTCATGAAGAACGATGGAAAGCAGATCAAAAGGAGCAAAATTATTACCAATTAAAATATCATCAAGGTATCGAATGTACAATAAAGATTCACCTGTATATCCTGGGACGTGCGGCACAATCATTCCTAAGAAGATGTCCGCTAGTTTTGGGCCTAACGGACCACCCATAGCAACATCGTCCATCTGTTTGTACGTAAGTCCGTCAAAATCGGCACGAATGTTTTCTGTATACAACAGAGTGAGATCTATGAGGTGTTCGAGTGAAACACTTATATCACACATCTGACGGGAGATAAAGTCACATGAAAAATCAACTGTCTCACTAAGATAAACATTTGTGAAAAAAGAATTACCATCCACGAAATGCATTCCTTGAGTAGTCATCAGAGCGTCTCCTATGATTGCAGCCAGTTCGAAGGAATCCTTCAAGCAATGTGGGATAAATTTCACTGATGTGATCCAAAATTTCCACTAATCAACAAACAACTTTATGGTAAGCAGCATTGTTCTTGCTCAAGTTCGGGCTTAACTATGTTTCATCCTTGTGTACTTCTGGAGCACCTTTCAGTCAAGGTGGTTCCGTGCCAACCCGTTTCAACTGTCTATATTGAACCCAAGATATGTTCCCATGTAACATCAATACCTGAAGTTGGATGGCAACTCGCTTTTTCAACAATATGTTGTTTTCTGCTGTGTGGTTCACTTTGAACTCCCTCTGGTCTTCCAAAGACAATGTTCATTTTCCATAACTACTCGTCCTTGGTCATAACGGAAACACCAGAGCCTAGTTCTGGTGAAAATAATACTAGATGTTTCATGTCTCTTAGTTCCAACATGGGCCGATAGTGCTCCTGCGTTTGACAGCACTGTTGGAGAATGGGCACCAACCAAAACTGATTGGAGACACCCACCAATTTTGCACGGAGGCAGTCTGCCTAACCAGAAGATATATCAGTCATTTCCTTCAACTGGTCGTACTTGTATTCAACCTGAAGTTTTGCGTTCAACATGTTGACGTTCTTGTGTGGTATTTTGAACTTCAGTTCAAGTGAAACGACCTCCAGCTGCGTCTGGGTAAACTGAGGATTGTTGCATGAATAGTCACAATTCCAAATAATATTCTTGCCCAAAACAGTGATAGCAAGCAATACGACGGCGTTGAAAGTGTTCCAGAAATCCGTGGCTAGTAGATGATTAGCTAGTAAATCATACGTTGTCCTCACTGGTAGATCTCTCAACATTCGTGAACGATGCTTGTTACGGTTGTTGATTATGCTAACCCTAATCCATAAACACTGGATAAAGGATGCAAACCAGCATGTCTGTGCTCCTCGAACTGCATTAGGGTTACCAGCTGCACAATTAATAAAATACTGTGTGAAGATGCTTGAGGATACGGTATCCAATTGAGCATATTTAGCCTTTCATTAACAAAGCGCGATAAGTTTCATTAGACAATGCTGTAACCTCTGATGTAACAATTTACAGACATGCGCCAAATCGATCTACTCATCAATGGCTGTTTTCAACTACACAAGCCAAGTGACTACCAGTTTGAAATACTCAGTCCAGCTCTTGTTTTCAATATTCCTAACTCAGCAGAATATTGACAGCATATGTATTTTGAACACATGATTGATCGGCTGAACTTGGCTTAGTAGCACCTCAAAGTGTGTGTTTTCAATGTTCTCATTGCTTTATACATGAGAAGAATAAATTGATCAACATGGCCTCAACAATGGATGCAAATGTTAGATTTTTTTGAGTGTGATAATAAACGGACACATTTTTGGAAGCGTAGAAAATGCAAACTTGCCATTCTTTATTTGGTTACCTTCAAAGCCTTATACTGCAACTGCTCTGCATTTGAGAACTGAACTACAGTTCCAGCTTGAATCTTTCGTTCGCCATGAATGTGTGTCATTGTATTGTAAGTGTATCGCAGTTGTCAACGTTATTTCATTCACAGGTAACCTAAAGCGTCATCTCAAATCGCTGTGTAATTTCTAAAAAGATAAGCTATCTTTTACATAAATATATTGTACTTAACAAACTTGTGGCTATTTTGCATATTGAGATTTTTGTTTAAGTTAGTGATGGCTTAATTTTTCGGTTAATTGCTTTCACTTTTGTTTTGTTTCTTATGCTGGTCATGATGCGCCTCGCCCTTATTAGGCTTGTTCAACTATTTCTACTATTTTACTCATATATTACTGTTCAGCTTGGTTACTGCTTTTATGGTATGCATGGTATTACATATATATGAGCGATAAAATATCTACTAAGAATCCTCCATCAAATTTACGTGTTTCTCACTGGTTCAACGGGGAGAAGATTCTGTGAAATTTAAGTCTCATTTGGGATAGTGAATTATTCCCTGGTACTGTCATTTTTGGTAAACGTAAATTTTGGAGTTTCGTACTTATCTATTTATCAAGTTAAACTGATACTATTAGATGAGTAGCTTTCATTCTTTGCAGAGTATGTGTTAAATGAACTAACGCAATTGATGTTTTCTGTAAGGGGCCGTATTAATATGAATGGAAACAAGAGTAGCGATATGCACCTAAACCTCATTAAAAAAAACCTTTCTCAGTTCTGGTGCTGTCTGCTAGCGGGTGGGCAAGCTACATTTTTTCGCATATATCTCTACTAGCCGGCAACCACAAATTTTCCAGTTAGAACATTTGCATATCTCATCGTCAACTGCAGTATAGGTCAAATATTTCCCAACAAATATGTGAGCTTTATTTTATTGCATGTAGGTCTTGGGAAAATGTGTTCACTGTTGTTTAATTGCATGTGGCGATCTTGATTGTGTATTTTTTCATCAACACGTCTATTTCAAGTACTGTCCAATTAACGTTTCAGAAAATCAACAAAAGTGATCTTGCTGGCCGTCTACATATACCATAAGATAACCCAAGGCTTGTTGCATTGAATCGTGGGAATAGTGAATAGAAGCCTTTTATTCAAAATTGATAATCTGACCGCATAACAAATGAATTCTCGTTATCGCGCATCTCCAGATCCTGTGTGCTTAATTTCCATGGGGTTGTATACAGCGTAGACACAGCTTGATGTAGCAATGGTAAGTTGACCTCTTTTGATTGAAGTCACCAGTGGTTTCTGGATTCAGGCTAATACATGCAGCATTGTTGCGTCCATATGTTCGTTGTATCGGATATTCTTGTCTTTAAGTTTTCTGTTGGGTATTTTAATCGTCTCCAGAAAATAATTGTAGGTGAACCTACAACTTGTTTAGACTGGAGTTTCTGTTTATTTTGGCTTTTGCGTTAGCCATTATGTTGCACTGCGGCATTAACTGTAGATCGTCCAACTAAAATTGGGTACTGTTATCGTGGTCTCGGTGGTGCAGTAATTCTTCTGTACCAATACGCCGTGTAGATTGAGGATTAAGGTCACACAATGCCTTCCTGTGATGCTTTTGTATGGTTTCACTCAGGTTCCATGGCCGTCCTACAGGAAAGTACTTTCCCGGGGAATTAAACTAATGAATTGAATTATGCAGCATAAATTATTCATTTTCCTTTGCGCTTTATTTTATCTGGTTAACAAATTATGCCGCATATTATTAGTTTGAAGCTAACGACAGAAAATGTGGTCAAACTAAGTGTGTTTCGTCCATCACTGTGGCCTCATATCCAGATAAATCTAGAATATTATCGGCTGCTGCAAATGTACAAATTTTATTTGGCTGACGGAGCGAACGGCATTATGTCTGTTGTACCGTATAACTTTAGGTGCATTTGCATATGCATATTTGTCGTGTGTTCTCGTGATAATTAATGTGATCAATATTTCGAAGCATTAAGTTTGTCGTAAAGATTGTTGAAACACTGAGTTCCCTTCAACAAGTTCATCAATGCAGGAGGGGGACATATGTTGCGTTATGTTGACACTTCGTTTACTCTCATCAGTTGCAAACGTTAAACATGCGAGTTATATATGACAGACAAGTATAGATAGACAGGATATGGACACGCATACATTCACACTAAGTACCGTATCATCACTATCAATGCAACCCTATTGGTTGCTACAACCACCTTCGTACACATAGCGCCAGCAGGCGAGTTCTGACCAACAAAGCCAGTAACTTTGGGATTTGTTGAAGTAAAATTATTTTGAATGATTTTAGTGGGCCAACCTGTATGAGGATAAAATGCAATGAGCCAGTACACACAGCTCATTCATTCATTTTGCCATTCGAGGGCGATCATCTTGCAAACGATATCAAGCACAAATTGCAATGTGCCCTATCCCATACGTACACGGTCACCCAATTACACTTGGTTCAAATCACCAAAGGACCCGTTTTACACAATCTCGAATTCAGTTCGTCTGACCATTCTGTCCCTCACGTTGTCTGTCAGTGTACATGCAGTTGCGGTGACGTTTATATGGGCAGAACAGACCGATAGCTATCTCAGCAAGTGGCAGGACACATCCCGAACTGGTTAAAACAACTCATGATGCAACCATCTGAAATCGGCGAATCCGTTACTCGAAACCCCGTATCATCGATTGCCACTTCATGATAACAGGTCACCACGTTGACCTAATTAAATCATTCAAAATATTGTCGTGTTAACAGAATCCCAGGCTACTGGCCTTATCGATCAGAATTCATCAGCCGGCACTAAGTGCACAAAAGTGGTTGAAGCAACCCATAAGGTTGCCGTGGTAGTGATGGTGAAATATTAACATATCGTAATATATGTCTTCTTTCTGCATTGTTGAAGTTATGATTTTGGTTACTTTTTAAACTATACCGTACATGTAAAATCATTGTGGTGATAGCAATCGTGATTTTTATAATACTTTTGAAGCTACGATAAACGACCTACAGCAAAGTATATGCTTATGTTTATGTGAACAATTCATATATTGCCAACTATTGTAGAATAATTCCGTTATACAAAACCTCTGAACGAATTTGGCCAGAATGAATAGCTAGGGAGAGTTCATGATGAAACAGTTGCGGGCAGTGTAACTAATCATGTTAGGCTTGAATAGATTTTGTAGTTTACAGGTAAATGTAAAAGTGGTCAGGCTAGCTTCTGTGACATGAATCTTGGCATGAATATTGCGATGTATGTTCCGCAATCGTCGTTCAAGCTGAAGGAATAAGTGAGAACCAATAATTGCGGGATTGGACTTAAATATGACTTTTCAACTGCCAAACTTCGGTTACCGTAGGTTGTGCGCATTACTGTTGCCGATTACTCTTTTCGCTCGGTGTACAACAGAGTAATAGTGTATGATTTTTACCAGCCCGATCTGTTTTTAATTATTTAGTCGTTTTGACCGGAATAATCTAATTCACACCAATGCTCGAAGACGATGAGTCATGGCCAACGTATCGATGTGTATATGTATGTATGTATATACACACTAAGAAGCCTTTCAAAAAAAACCACTGAACAGCTTTAGTTATGAAGTATTTGGACAATATACGTGCGTTACGCGTACGAGAACATTAATGTCTGAATTATCTCGCGATTCTCGTGTTGTGCTTGAATTATATGTGGACCGTCTAATTTAACAAAGCATGCGGCCTAGACGTACGACTGAAGTTTACGTATAGTTGGAAATTTACTTACATATTTGTATTGGAAAAAATTGTATGCTGTTTTATTATGAGCAACACTAAATAACGAATTGAACATTATAACGTTCCACGGAGTTCAAGGCAACCTAGTCTATCAATCAGTGCTGAAGTGCTTGGATTTTCACCCTTTTTATCAATTTGTATTACAACCTATATTAACATTATTGTTCAGAATAGTTCCTTATAATTAATTTACTTCAAAAGGTTTGCCTTTTTATCGCAGTAAGTTTATTTTTCGCGTGAATTTCGTTGGACTGCTGCTTGTCAGATATTCCGATTGCCTAGTAATCATCAACAATGTGGGGTTAATCTTCGCCATTCACTCTCTGGGTTCTGTGAAACTTATTTCCTGGATCACGGAAAGATAGTGTTTAGCTTTATAAACAGCATTCACATGATGAAAGTTCATTCAAACACAGGAATATTGATTTCAACCTTCAGAAATCTATCCGGGGAAACATGAAACCACTGGTGTTCTGAATATGTAAACAAAAATTACCAATTTGAATTAACTAGGGACAAATTATCAACCCTTAGCCAAGAAACGGTTTTTGTTATGATATAAACGACTTTAACGATGCAGGAAATAATTCTTTTCATAAGAGTTTTCCGCTTAAACAACGATCAGTTGTGACAAGAAATTCATCATCTGTGAAGACAAGTGAACCCATCGGCTGAAATGAGTATCCAATGTACGTACTAGATGACTCTAAATGTAGGGGTTTATAAGCATCTGAGACAAATTTGGATGGAAATATACTACCAATATTCATATGTTTCGTCAAACAGTGATAGTGATAAAAATGCCATACAAATCTGCAATAGTTTGCAGTCGGTCCGAGAAAGTTTGGAAAATCAACCGGTTAACGGCCTAGTCAACGTTTTAACAGAACTGAGATGAGGTGAGAATGCCTTTAGTTGCTTTGCGCAAGAGGAACCCTCCAATCTGTAGTTACTACAGAAAATCAACGAAAGCCCCATACGTAATGTATCGGCGAGTTGAAAGTACCCTGAACAACAGAATCCGTCAATACACTATTGATGTGCCGAAAAATTCCTTTCCCTCTGGTATCATACCAGACAATGCATTATCTGCCCACAAAATAGGTAATGAACCAATCATTTCTCGTTGCCAGAGATCTGTGGCGTTGTAGAAAGGTCTTTTATTGGTAATGTTGCGCGTTAAATATGCTAACAGAATCCGTTTTGCACGACTACTTGAAAACAAGACGAAACCCGTGAAACTGATGACCTATATTAACGGTGGAACACTAGTGTGCTTTTGTTCCGGTCAGAAAGGTCAGGAATTAGCTAATCAGTTAAAACAAACAGATTGTTGTTCAGTCCTAATACAGTGCTTTTGGACATGACTTTCATTGGTAGGTAGATTCACCAGCATGCCAAAAGCAGACCGTCAGTATCAGGCCATAAGTGGTGCCGACTTACAGAAGCTGCCACCAAGTTTGTTGATTCAGGAGCAAAATGTAACATCATAAGAAACGTTGTGGGTTGCTCCGAAATATGTCGGATATTTTTGTTTTTTTTTGAAGGTACGTCACCTACGGATTCCTCCTCAAAAGTCTTCAAGTATTTTTTCAACAAAAAGAGTATTTCTACTCCAACAACTGCGCATTTTGTTGAGTGAATTTTGATTCTTCAAGTGAGGCTACTGCTCCCTAGGGGAAAGATAATGTGTCTGTTCCGCATACACTGATTGGTATAACGGCTGCGCAGTTAGTTGGAAAGAAACGCTTTTAATGAAGAGTCAAACGGAATTTGGGTTTACATTCACGGTCTTGGTCTGTTTGAGATTTTTTTCACTAATGCCAGCACTGTCAAACATGCTATTGGACGACTTTAACATGGATCTTTGCCTGCGACGTTTGTGTAATAAGTATAACGTAATGAATGCTCACACACTGAAGTGAACACAACTGATGTGCGCGTGTCGTTTGAGTAAAAAGCAAGATAATAATCTGTGCTGCACCGTTTTGCATCTGTCGTCATGGGACACTTCAGCCACATGCATGCAAAGAAAAAGCTACTTTGCACAATTTTAGGCAAGTCAAATAATGGTTGTTTGTACTTAAAACTGCTTTGCTGAATCAACAACATTTGGGCTACTGGTTTTTCAAGGCAGATGACTAACTTTAGAGAGTAAAACTACAGTGGGTGATTAACTATTGAGTGAGCATGGATTGAGTTTATGCTTTCCAGTAGAAGGTCCATTGAAATAATTAATATTTGTAATATGGACACATAGTTCTGGATGCATATACTACAAGAATTCCCCCGCTCATGTAGGCGACAAAGTAAAGAACAAGATTTGTTTTCTGTGTTTGAACATCAAGCTAATTAGAACGCAATAAACGTGAAAACAGTAACTAGGGTAAATAAAAAAACCCGTCAGTAGAGGTCATGCATAGCGTTTTTTTCTATCAGGTATGGAATCACCGTCTCAAATTGTGAGCTTGATCGACCGTTTTTCTGATACACCCTAGTTGCTGTTTTCCTATTTATTGTGCTGTAATTGGCGTGGTAATCAAACGTAGAAAACAAGTCTCGTTTGCTACTTCGTCGTTCCATTGACTTCAGTGTGTATAGTCGAGCGAATTGAACAATCCAAGGGACCTCTGATCACTTTGCGATAGAAGTATTCATGAGGCAAAAGTGTTGTTGCGTAAACCTTATTTTGTATTCCTTTGTGGTGTACAATTAATGTTTTCGTCCAATGAAGCCATATCTGAAAATTGATTAAGAGAAGAGTTATTTGGTTTGGTGACTCACGTTGAAGCAGTGAAACACATAGTCTAGGTTTAGATTGACGAAAATGTTTTGCCTTTCCTCCTTACTTAAATTTGTGTCAATAAAAAGTTTGTTCCCTTAATGAATAAAGCGAAACAAAGCACTCGCAACTCATGCCAATGTTTATTTTTATGCGGTTTTTTAACATGAGAAACACATTGTATTTATTACAAGTCGTTTGTATCAGCCAACCTATATCACTATTGTGCGATTCCCTCAACGTACTCAAAAAATGGATTATGTGGTATAATTTCTCATTTGAAATTATATTCACAGGCCTAATTGATAACATTTTTGAAGAACTGCACTACCTCGGTACGGGCCTCAAAGTTTTGACCAAGTTGAGTTTATCCATTCCGAGTCCTCCGTAAGTGATTATCTAATAGGCAGCCCTGCTTGCGTAACAGTTTAGCAAATGTACCTGTATATTCCACATTTAGCCAGGCGAGCAAATGGAAACCGTTTGTTCAGTGGAAACAACACATGGTGACCTTGAGAAAAGTGTACCGGCTGTCTTAATTTTACTAAATTTGGAAGCTTATCTTCAGAGAATCTACGGTATTAAGAAGAATGGCGGATTGAATAGTAAAGCATTATTTTATGAAAGTTAACCGGAAGAATACTAAGACAGAGATAGCGTTGCATGTCGGTCGTTTCGTACATGGGGAAAAACGCATAATTTAGATGAACGACCGACGAATGGCATGGATATGTGCAACAATTTTTGTAACGCAACAGCACCACGTGGTAAAGAAATAGAAATCCTTAGGAGCAGTTAACACCTAACGAAGCGTAGGAATCAGTAATTTGCCTAGTGGCCGTACCAAGTTTATGCAGTGCAAACCTAGGTGTCCATCTTATGGAACAGCACATGTATACATATGTAGACTCATCATTTACCTGTTGTTGGACAGTTGAACATTGAATATCAGTTCATTGCTTGTTCTCGTGATAGAAGACATAACATGTCGTATTCAGCTTAGTATTGCCAACATTATTTCGAGCATCGGTGTTTTGTTAATTTGCTATATTCGTAGCGAACCCCGTCGACGAAATACCAGATGCGTTCCTCACACCACGTCGCAGAATGTCGTCAATTTGCCAGACTAAGTGATATAAGTACAAAGAAGGGTGTTGTATAAAATACGGATCAGTTTGTGAGTAGTATCGCACAACTCGAACATACGGAAAATGAAACGCCGTTAGCGGCGCTAGAGAGACCGGGAGCTGGGATCAACTACTATAAACTTGTATACGTACCATATTGGATATTTAAACGAAGAGAATGTCGCTATATTACTGCCAAGCATGAAACTAGAAGTCAGCCCTCAAAATCGATGTCTACATTTGTTGTTTTTCTGCTTTCATATACGCTGTAATGGATGTCCGATAAAAACAATTTTCGTGTTCGAGGTTTTTTCGATCAGAACAGTGGTGGTTAGATTTAGCCCAAAATACTTTTGTCTTCAGCATACTGTCGAAGATAGTTTCAAAATTTAATATGATAACTCTCAGACAATCCCATCCGTGTGCCCTATTTTCATACTGTGAAAACGTGTCTTTGTAAATCATGAGTAAGATGTTTGCTGCGAAGGCACCGAGCGGATTCCAGTTTGCTACTTTTGAGGGAATATTATTGAAATTCTTCGGATTTCTCGTTTTTATTTCAAGAGGCACGCTTCACACCAGATTGAACACCGCTTGAATCTAGAACGGTAAAGAAAAATCTCCACAGCACAGCAAAATAGGTTAATCTTGATTTGTCCACACACTCTTCTCAAAAAGGAAAGGTACCTAATCAAAACAACAAACATGACAATACTGTCCAGATGCTTCTGTCGGTTACTGTACAATTTGCACAGAATTTAATCTATTTTCAATGACCACTGGACAGATCCATGAACATGTGTACATCCGTGATTCACATAATTAAACGGTGCGTTAAACATATTTTAGATGAGTCGTTTAAAATTTCGCAAACGGCTTCTTACTAGAACAAGGGAATGAATGATGTTACTCAGGTGATATCATACTGGCTGATGAATTCAGGATAGTTGGTTCGCAAATTTGTGCACTTCGAGGAAGGTCAGTGTGAGATAACAGCAGTGGTCAGTGTTGCACTGGTGTTCAAAGAGTTGCTATTTTTTTGAAGTAAGCTAAGCGCCCCGCAAACTGAACTTCATTGTTCTGGCAGACATTTTCTACTTATCAACAGCTATAAAGAATGCAAGGGAAGTGAATTTGAGGTAGATATAATTTCGTTTTTAAGACTAAGTGAATGCTGTCCGACGTTTGTTTGACACTTCAATAGTGCCTAATATCGAGTTAACAGAGCAGCGGTCAACACGACTTCTTTGTGAAGCCTGGGCAGATGTTCAAATTCCGCCCGCCTCAGGTGGGCGAGGCTAACAAAAGAAACCGCAACCTTTTGTGCTTTTTCAATTGGACTGGCTGAGAAGTCTGAGATTTCGGTCGATATAAGCACCGTGCTTGGTGTACAATTCAGATGAGCCAAAATCGTTTATCGCTTACTCGAATAGAGTAATTGCTACGTTCACTCAGGAGCGTTTATCACTCGATGCAACACACACACAACCTTACCTGACGATTCCCATGCATTACATTTTCTGAAATGCCTTTTAGTAAAAAGAGGCATGAGTCTCAAAGGTGTGAGTTCTATACAGTCTGTCTATCAAAGTATAAGATCCCGGCATAAAAGAGATGCATGACGCAATAGTATAAGACAAACATAAAGTTGCGCAATTCTGCGTCAGCACGCAAAAATCCTGGTGCCTTATATCGGGTTGTTATGTGTGTTAAGTACAGCCTTCGAAGTACCATTTATCAAAAAAAGCAAACGATTTATGTAGAATACTGAGACAGTCACCTGCTTGAATAAATTGTGTGCTTACAAACTATGAGATGACTGTTTACCAGGGCAAAGTTAGATTGAACTGGCTAGAATGAAAAAGGTTTCATCAATTGAAAATTGGTGTTAGTTGTTCACTTACTTTTCGAAGGTTGTGGTTATACTCTATTTCGGTTGTACTGATTCGAATTATCCTTGAGTAGAACGTGTGAGAAGAGAGTTATCTGAGTAAGTTTTAGATCAGTTTTAATAAATGTTTATCTCAACTTTTGGAAAGTCATTGTAGCTACAGTGTTGTTTACTCTGAATCTGCACCAAGCTTATATGGTTAACAGTGAAAATGGCAAACGCAGCAACGCTTTACTTTCTCGTTTGATTCTAAGCGGTTATATGAGTGGCGCCTTTTTGTAAGTAGCGCAGTAGTCCAATGTGATATTTTATCATACACAAACATATAGGGAGAACGGAATAGTCCTGCAACCAGTCTTTTGACGTAGCAATCGTTTGGAAAAGTGACAAAGTAGGCAGCATCATGCTTACTATGGACCTTATTGGGTCATACTGAGTTTGTTTGTCTGTTCTTAACAATTGATACCGCTGTTGAAATTGTTGCAAGCAAACTGTTATGAAATGGAGGGGATGACAGATTGTGCGAAGTCAAATTAAGGTGGGAATGACTGCACCTCCTTCATGCAGATTCAGTTAGGAGTATTCTTCAAAAGGTTTTGTAAACTTGCCAGTTGCCTGTTCTTGCTTTATTGTGATTCATGCAAACTAAGTGAATGAATACCGTTTTTACCGTCGTGCTCATCGGATCTCTTGAAGTGAGTGCGACCACATACATGTTTTTAATCGACGCAATAGCCGTTTTTTCAAAGTACATTATGTGACGGTTTTGTTACGTGGGTAGAGCAAATAACGTGCTTTTCTAGCAGGGCTATCATTGGGATTCATCTTTCTTTGGAAGTAGATATATATATATTAATAGTCCAGCATTATCTGATTCATGTTAGTGTTCCACAACCATGCTGTCACTTACTTCACTCGTAAGCCATTTTTAAGTTTACATCTAGGAAGCTAAACGGTCTCTTATGTTCCTAATCCGAAAGCAATTATGAATGTAAAATGCCGTTTACAGAATGATCTAGTAACGACTGGCATCTCTCGTTCATATCTCATTAGGATGAAAAATGTACGTGACGTTGAATGAAGCTTGTATTATTTGTGGGTTTCGATCACAACAATTAAAAATCATATCGAAAGTACTGATAGTGGAAAAAATGGTATGATAACAGGGCACTGACTTGAGGATTTCGGTCTGTCAGTTTCAGACTCGGCTCTCGTACCTCTACCATTTGTACTAACCATCTGCCACCGTAAACTTGCACGTTGTCTTAGTGGCCTAACTACTCCTGTGCACATATTCGGCTGTTGACGTGGCTAAATTATATTTAACCAATGTTCGCCTCTAGTACACATAACGTATTCCACACTGTTTTTATAAACTCTTTCTGCACTCTTCCTCGCTCATCATATATTTATGCACTTAGTTTTGCACGTCATTAAACTTTGCTGCCAACCTTTAACCGTTTGTTCGTATGTACAACTTCCATCTAGTGGCAAGTTATTTACTTTTCTGACTATTCTTTTTTGTTCTCATCGAATGAAATGGTACACGTCTTTGTATAACTGTGAATCATCATATATTGTCTACTAGTAATTTACTGCCGAGCATTTGATCTGTTTATGATGATATCTGCTGGCATTCGGTCAACTGGACTTCGATAGAATCCTATCAGCCAGTTATTTAATTTCAAGTAAGCCCTGAAATTGTACGTTGGAGATAATTTCCAAAGGTAGATTTGCGTAAGCTAAATTGAGGGTTAGATCGCTTGAATTGGCCTATATAAATTTTTTTTCAATGATGACAGACTATCGAAAACAGTTAGTTGGAGTTGTTTCCTCTTCTCTGAGTTGCAGGTATTTTTGGCTAAAAACAGAAGATATCCTGGTGGCTAAATAGTTCTCTGAGCTTCAGGATGACAACTGCCAGGGGGGAGGGTTGGCTGAAGAACCAGGACTATTTCGTTACATTTAGCAGGCGAAATATTGTTGAAAAATGGCTTTGACAAGACTTTGTATAAAAGGTGTTTGTTCCAGCTGAATATCACTTGTTAAAACGGGATCGTTTCACACGGGTCAGCTTTTACGTTAAACAAAGCAGCATCATAATAGTTCGGACGCATTTTCGGAGCTGAAATACAGTACTTTTGAAAACGCCATGCAAACAACTCGAAAAAATAACCAAATGACAGTAGAACAAGGTAAGCAGGTTTGGTGGTCAGTAGTTCCAGCACATCCATTTGTCAAGAAGTAAAACGTGTGTACGATACATGAACACAGTCTCTGTTGGTGCTATTTCTCTAAAGTCGACTTAAGAAGGCTGAATGGATACCAGGTGACACAGATGGCTCGATGTCAAAACTAGGTGCTTATCCCCAAACGCTGATACTTGCAGGTGCAAAAACATCTTAGGATTGTTTTCTCACTTGTAATTATCTGACTGGAGCAATTTGTATGATGTTTTTCAGTCATCTTGTTACTTTTCATATACAATTTTTAAATAAATGTTTCGAGACAAACCAAACTACTTTAGAACTTTCGGTTGTGCTGTAGTCATCTGCCTTTAAATATATGATCCTTGAACTTAATATGAGGCTACATACATGCAGCTGGTTATTGAAAACAGTCTTGCTCTTATCACACACGGCATACTATGGACACTGTTACCTATTGTGTTATCCCTTCCGTGAGTGTGGATGCTATGCGTACAATTTAGTTTCAGAAATAATTGCTTCTTTGAACAATCTGGACAAACGTGAAGCTTTGTTTATATGAGTGTGAGCTCAACATCTCATCCACCAGTTGAACCGCTGTTGGTAATTTTGTGATCAGGCAACACACTATATCGGAGGTTGCCGTTGTAAATTGGCATGCAACATAAAATTACACAGGCATCAATTAATGAGCAACTATGAGTGAAATGTCTGATTCCATTCAGGCCACCTTTCGCCGTAAGTTAAGCTAATTATTACACTCAACGACGTTTCCACGTATATTTTACAAATAACGTTGAAGTTTAAATGTTGCAAGTGTTCAGATCTTCAGTTTGGAATTATATGATACTGACTGTCTTCGTTTAACTAACATGATTTCTCTGATATATATAGGCATGATAGCCCTTAACAGCATGTTAATTAAGTTTATTGGCTAGTTACTAAGACTCGGTGCACCGTATGCTTTGTAGTCGATTATCTCGGACTGCACTTCGGATTCCGCCCGGTTTCTGCGAAATACGGTTTACTATTCTAAGCAACAAAGAACGCCTGTTTTCTCTCTCAGAGATGATACTTCACCTGCTTGCACTCAAACCAGTATGCGCACAACGCAATGAGTAAGACAAGTTTGCGTTGTTAGAATCGATACTTAAACAAACCTATCAATAAGGTCACACCAAAACTGTTCAGAAGAACAAAACAGACTTGTACCGCTCAAATATTGTCGATACAAACTAAGCAAATGTCAGTTTTAGCTATTGTGATGAAACTGCTATAGGCACTCCATTCACCTCATAGATTAAATAACAGACGGACTCTGCAGGCATTTTACAATGATTTGTCATCGACCTAATTTTCAGTTACATAAAAACTGGCAGACGGTATTAATTTCCTAGTTTGCATTTCGACTTAAACGGGTAAGTTGTATAAAATTGTCTACGTTCAATTGTTCACTGATTGCCCGTTCCTAATTAACAGGTGATTTTCCACTAAGTTTTGGGTCATTCACTTCCGGACGTAATTGACGATATGGAAAAAATTTCGCCATTAAGCTGAAATAATGCATCCATCAAACGGCACACGTGGGGAGATTGAAAAAATGACCAGTAGCACTGTCGCGTATGGAAGTCGTATTTCATTATCAGTAGCACAGTAGGGACAATCTGTAACACCAAGCACTGTAGGAAATAATAGCAATGATTAAATTGACTTTAATCACATCGGAACTGGGTGCGCTGATGGAGACAAACGAATTGCCGCTGTCGCCTAGACAGAATTGTACTCCTGTTGTCTCTAAATTAACGTATGGTTCTGTCTGGTGCCGAATGTAGAGCTAATTTGGGGTGCCAAATCCGAATAGTGGAATCTTTTTCCAAGTGATTAGCGATTAGCCGGCTTCAGTCAACCTAATGCATTTATGTTCTCCCATAGGTTTGTTGTTGCTACCAACGGATGTTAAACGCATGCTGTCATATTGACCTAAAGTCAACATTTCTTGTAACCGTCTGTAGAACAAACATTAATTTGATCAAATTAACAGGAGTAGGTCTGGTTTTTAATTATTCCGTCAATCACTCCGCAGTCGTCGATAAGTGGAAGCCATCGCGATTCTAACAAACACTTGAGGAAAATAGACAGCGGTTTCATGCTTTTTCCCCAATGTGCATTCATCTATGCACTTGTTTTAGGTTAACTGCGTCTGATGTGCAAATGAACAGTATGCAGTTGACTGTTTATTCACCAAAATTGCTATTTGTCCTCGAACCGGGGGAACAAAGAAAGGGTTTGCTATCCTTGTTGAATTGAAGAACTGTTCCAGTTAGATTGGATATAGAACTTATGTGAGCAGTAAATCATGCTGGTCTGGGTTTACTGGTTTTCAAAAAAGGCAAAGTAATAAATTGCAATTAAATGTTTATGAAAACATGTTTCACCTCTTGTTTACCGTTAAAATCTGTCGATCATGTAAAACAAATATATTTTTAGACATTGGTTTTTAATCTTCAAGGCGAAGTGTGTTTTCAGAGTGGCTCACACATTTTCGGTAGTCAAAGCGTACATAAATCTCTAAGGACTTGAAACATCAAGTGTTTAAATCAGCTGTCAACAGGAAAGTTATCAATATTACCAGAGTTTATGCGTGACTTTCTACAAATGGTGGATACATCCGGTCTAATTAAACTACCCTACGTACTTTCAGATGTTAATGTATGCAGACGCACCGTATGTATCAATTACACTTTACTAATAGGATTGTTGACCTGTCAAAATACCCCTTGCTTCTGATGCAACTATGGGCGAGCCCACACAACTGGACTGTGACGTTTACTTAAGAGATTGCCGGATTAAAGGTCCAAATTCAGGTGACACTCCAGTCGACCCTACAGCTATATCAATTTGTAAGTGCATACGTTATTCACAAAGAACATCGTATACAACAGAATCATCTTGGTAGGTATAGGAGAAAGCAGCAGTGTAGCGCTATTCAGCGTTTTACAATAAGGCGGACACGATTATTTTTCTGTAACACGATCGAGTTGACGCTTGCTGATAAACAGACTGATTGATATTGCATAATTATCAGTATTATAATGAGACCGTCTATGTTGTATGGTAGATATGAGCGAAATTTCAAGTAAACACCCATATATTTGATTGCCTACGGTACGGCTTTGCAATGTATCACAACTATTTGGTGAAAACACTTTTGCTGATGATTTCACCCAGATGGACAGTAGTAATAGTGGCATATTAAAAAGTTGATAAACTTCTCTCACTTATTATTACGCGGTTGTATATGGATAGAACACTAATGGTTTTAGCTGCACGGATGCGTTGTATTCAGATACTAGTAACGGGCGCCAACTACCATCCATTTGCTTTACACTTAGTACCGTCTACCCAAAATCGAAACGAAATATTTAGTGGGAACAGCGTGACAAACCTGATGTTTGATTTTTGAAACAGCAAATTTCAGTAGACAGTTAGTTGGCTGTAAAATGTTGCATAGACAGAATGCTGCTTTCTCAACGAAAAATCGCAGGGCATGTAAGGTCATGATATGACCATAGGATTGTTGTTCTGGAAAAAAGGGGAAACAGCTCTACTTATTTCACTGTTAATTCCATGAAGTCGCCATCTTATTACTCAAGGCAGAAAGTTCTCACTGTCACGACAAACTCACAACATATGCTCATATAAGTAACTCTTTGTAAAAATGTGCAACTTTCAAAGATTATTCTTTTTAAATTTGTCTTTTCTTTCCAAGATGAGGCATCAGTTACAGCGAACCAACTTGGCTTCTGAACTTAGTGAACTTTCCTTCTTGTAATGTGCTAACAATTACTATCAAACTAAACACATTTTTCAGGTCATATCCCAAGGCTTTAATTTTTCTCACACTGGTAACACCAAGATTAAACTGCTTGCGCAAAATCATATTAATACGAGCTGGACAAATATGTAGGATTGAAATTCTTATACGAACATTCTTCTGTTGCTTCAATCCGATGGTACAATTTCGAAGGATGTTGTCCGTAGAGACTTAATCTTTATTTGCAAACGTCCAATATGTTGTAGAAGGTTATTCGACGATAACTTTTGTCACTATCACTGGCATTTCCCCGTTCTTTACTCAAAAAGCCACTGGAGGGGCATACGTTAGTTGCATATAGACTTCACTAATAATTAGGTTGAACGAGTATTAAAAACCTTAATCTGACAATCATCGAACTTCCACAGCAATGCAACAGTTGAACTATAAAAATGTAGTACAGTCAAATTTATTCTGTTCTATCTTTCTACAGAATCACAAGCGATCGTTTTGTTTCTCTAAGGCTGCCACAGTATAGGACAGCGAACAAACTTTTATCAATTCTGAATGAGATATTCGGGGACTCATGCATTTTAATACTAGAAGCCATATACTGTGATGTATTGAGCTGTTCAAAACTTTAGCCGTGAATCTCTAAATTAATCAAGTTGACAGTTTCAGTCACTCACACTGTGATACAGGCTACAGAGCTCATGCAGTTATTAACAGAATGTAAGGACTAATCTTATCGATACCACATTATTATATTCGGACACGTAGTTTTCTAGAAAACAACATGTACAAGGTCACAGCCTGTCATATCGGCTAGAACATGCAATTTGTTTATTCCGCTGGAATATAATAGACACGTCTTACGAAATAACATCAGATTACTACTGGGAAACACTGCGATAGTCTTTAGGCCATAAGAAAAATAGTGTTACTGGAGTGTACACTTGACTATGCTCACTGCTGGTCCACAGTTTTAGTATAGCCCGATCCCCTTGCATAAGGGTAGCTAACATGACGACTTTGTATTTCGAAGCCATGTACACGTTAAAACTACAACTGAGTAAAACCGCAGTTCGGTGTTAACTGAATTGATAAACAGCGAACGGAAAGATGTTTTGACATTTTTTTTTACCACAACTCAAGGCAGTGTGACTGCTTCGAAGGTGTAAGCTTCCAAAATAAATGTTAACAAAACCAGAAAGATGATTGTTAAGCTGTTGAATATTATCATTCTAAGTTGGAGGTGAAAACAAAAATCTCATATATTTTCTAAATTACTTTCAAATTTGTTGGATTCACCCGCTCATTTCCCTGCTCAAGAAAACTCTCACGATCAGCTGAGACATTTTTACGACCAGCGTTTATGGCGATAGGGTGTTTATTATCACAGAAGAAACATTTACAATTCATTACTATGGACCCAACATTTGTCATATGCTTGAAGAGATAAGTTAAATGGTTACAACGTAAATCGGTACCTACTTTTCTGCAAAACAAGATGATTTCAGCTGTGCAATTTGACGTACTGTTGTTTGGGGCATGTTGAAATTATGCATCCAGAACACCCGTGTAACAATTCAGATGGAGGCCGCTCCATATATATGTACAATTAGTGCATCAAGAAATACAACACGGAACATTTTAACCTTTCGCATTGTGAGAGTTAATTAGAAAATCTTCTTCGCTTACATTCACTCAGAACGCAACTTTGCAGCTAACTGAAAATATCGTGCGCTTCTTATTAGGTTACATGCTCGGGTTACAATAGTTGCAGAAAATCTTCTAGCCTACACACGTTTAGAACACACAGTGTTGATCAGTGGAGGCTACTGCAGTGTTTCAGAAAGTGATTTATTCAAGGCGGATAGGACGATTGTTGCTCACTTAACTGACTGTAATCATTGTGCCATAACGAAAGACGCTTTTCAGATTGTTTACCGAGTGTCAATAAATCGATCAAAAATGGTCGGATTCCGAATGTTGACCGTTGCCGAGGTCATTAGCATCCGGTTGCACAACCATGACCACTGCGCCCATAAGAAGCTTGTGTGGACACTTAATCCCCCTGGCCCACAATCAATCAAACCCACGATTTGGAACTGTGATTGCATGATTGATAACAAGCCGTTTTTATGACTCAACTCAGTTACTGTTTTCATATTTCTTGTGTTGTAATTAGCCTGTTGATCAAACGCAGAAAACAAGTTCTGTTCGCTACTTTGTCGTTCTCGTAACTTCAATGGGTATTTTCGAACGACTTAACTAAGTGCTCATCCTGTGAGCAGTTTGGTACAGACAGTAAAAAAGCTGAGCATTTGTTAGAGTTGAACGGTCGATAAACTGTGCAGGATCAAACGCGGCAGGTGTACTGCCAGCTATTCTACTGAGCCACTGTGTGGTCTCAAGCGTTTTGACTTTCCTACCTTCTCACACAAACTCAGTCAAATAGCCTGGTCAGTAGTTCCCTGGTTGCTTTGTCGGTAGTTATCTTGCGGAAGCCCGGGCCCGATAGATTCACAGTGAGATCTTTTATAGGTTTCTGGGCTATCTGATTCCATTAAACTACGCATAATATAACATATCGTAACAAACCTGGAAGAATTCAGAGTACTGAGATCTATTTTGATTTTATTTCAAATTTTTTATGTGCACGAAACCGTGTGATACAAAATGTTTCCGGTACTACTTTTGATTCGATGTTGTACAGTCGGTCAAGGATGGGAACCGATAAGTTTCACCAACAGACGCAGGTATGGAAAAAATGTCAGAACATCTTATGGAAGGTATATTATTACTCACACGGAAACAGCTGATCAGTCGTTTCACATGAACCAAATATTACTTTGTCTAATTGTATCACCTCGCAGACTATTATGTTTTAAAGTGTGAAAACGTATAGCTGTAGGTAATCAGGTTGTCTCTCATGATCTCGAGTAAGCGAGCGACTGGGGATCCAGGTTCAAATGCACGTTGAACTCCTGAAACTGTTTTATGTTGGTACTGGGATCAACATTTTGAAGCTGTTTTCAACATACGTGTATATTGTGATCAAACTGAACCTGCTAGGCGATATATTAGATTACTGATGAATTGTCGGAGATTTGGTTAATTTCAAGTTGGAAATCACCCACAATTGATCAGAGATTTCGATCTGTCTTGGAAGTGCTAATCGCGGGGTTATCACCTGGAGTTAACAGACAGTAACTGTGTCTCCTATCGAGGCGATCAGGCAACGTGTTCATTACTCACAAGCGAGAGTGGCTGAGCGTTCATATGCGATGACAATTCGGTCGTGCTTAATGTGGGGTCAATGGTGCAGTGGTAAACACGGTTACCTCATGAAGGCTTGGCCGGAGTTCTAGTCGTGGCAGTGGCAAGGATATGCACTACTGGCGAGCAGCTCTAGTGAAAGCGAAGCTCGAGTTTAGTGCTTCTTTTTGAATGGGGCGGACTGGAAAGTATGTGGGACTGCGAAATCTGCGATCAGTTGTGGGTGATGTCCAACTGGAACCTATGTTTTACTCTGAACTGTATCCGATAATAAAGTTAGTCAGCGTCATATCGTATTTTGGGTGACATTTTTAGCATAAGCTGCTGTGCTATAGTTGAATGTACTAAGTGTTTATCTGGTTTTTACTGATATGAGATTCATTAAATTTGTGTAGATAGCCGTTTGCCATGAATATATACGAAAGTAGGTACATTTTTGTTTCAAGATAATCACTAGAACAGATTCATTTGACACAGCTGTTTAGGGTAATGGCAAAACCACACTCATAATTGAATAAGACAGAATCTGAAAGCCGTAATCACTATCCATTTCAGTTTGTCTACGACAGTTTGTGCGCAAACTTTCCAGTTGTCTGGAAATTGTGTGAAACTGTCTGGTTGTGCCATATATCTGACTGAAATAGTGTGTATAAATTGTTTATTTGGGTGTAGGTTTATTTAACCAAAGCATCATCATCAATTACATTCAAAGGGAACTAACTGCCAAAGTGTTGTGGGTTCTTTTACTCTTCTCTGTGATTACATTCATCTTGAAGAGCTTCTGTCATTCCTCACGACAGCCCTGTCTTTCAATAGTTATATAGAGTGGTTGTATTGTTCGTAGCTGAGGTTGTGGATTCAGATATTGAGATGTTCGCTGAACTTGACATTTAGGTTTTAAACGTTTCATCATCAAACTGAGTGACATTATTGGTGGATAAGTGTTTCAGCGTGTAGGTTTGGGTGTGGAGTTTAATAAATTGCGATGAATGCCTGCGCTATTGTATGATGATGGTTTGACTTCCTCACTCCGTTTCGGATTGGTCACATTCTGTTGTTCTGACTTTGACATGAAATACCACTTCAAGTAGCGTGAATATCCTCGGTTTAGTCATGAGAAGAATCGCGTAACAAACAAGCTTGTTTTCAGTGTTTCATTATCAGGCTAAATACAACAAAATTATATGGGTTCGACAGGAGTAGTACATCAATAGAGTGATGGGTGGTAATTGTTAATATCAAATTAGTCAGACTCATAACGTGTTTTTGGCAAGTCGGTACTCCTAC
>JTDE01002374.1:22762-45314 GCA_014338405.1 Paragonimus skrjabini miyazakii
TATGTGTAATTCGCCGTATCATGCAATTGCAAAATGGCTAGCCAAGTTGTTGAAACCATTTAGGAGGAAACCAGCGATTCATATTCTTATAGACTCATGAATTTGTCGAAACGGTAAAGTAACTGAACACAAAGGGAGTGAGTTCATTCTCGTCGGATGTTACGTCTCTATTCACAAATATCCCAATAAGTGAGACAATTGAGTTTCTTGGTCGGCATATAGAGAGCAGTGACATAAAGATAGGGATGCCAGTAAATGAACTAAAGCAGCTTTTGTATCGCTGCATGTACAACGTTCAGTTCAGTTTCTTCGGTAGGTTATATAGCCAAAAGGATGGAGTAGCAATGGGTTCACCGTTAGGCTTTTTATTAGCGGACATTTTTATGGCGAAGTTTGAACGTAGTAAACTAGCAGATCACATAAAGTCCTTAGCTCTTTATAAACGTTATGGAGACGACATTATCTGCGTGGCAGATGAGTCTCAGTGCCTCAAAGAAACACGGGTGCATTTCAACTATGCTCACAATTATATCCGCTTCACCCTGGAACCCGAATAACCAGTAGGTATAGCGTTGTTAGACGAGTTTACTGACACGCCTTTAGGACGACACATCACAACGTAAAGTATATCGTAAAGCAACCTGGTCAGGATAGTATGCTAACTTTAATAGTTTTGTACCTTTGAGAAAAATTTGGTCCGATGCTTACCAGATACAGCTGCGAAAATGTGCTCAGATGACACCATAGAAGAAAAACACAGTTCACATTTAAAACATACCATGAAAACGGCTATCATGAAAATTTCATATCTAAACACATAATAACTAACACAAATGTAGCTGTACCGTAAACTGCAGACAAAAAACCTGTCTATATAACGTTGCCTTTCAAAGGCGACAGCAATGCTGAGAATATAACCAGGAGACAACGTAGCATTTAGCGAAACCTATTTCGCAGCTCAATTACGTATACGATTTAACTCCACACCAGTTTTGCGTCCCCAGCTAAAAGATATACTGCCTGTACATGCTGCCACTTTTGTGTTTACCGTTTTGTTTGTTCCCGTGGAACAAACTATACAGGTCGCACAACAAGGCGACTATCTGAACGCATGCGGGAGGATTATCCGGCGTGGCTAGCTAGAGGATCGATAAACGCTTGCTCATCGGCGGTCGCTGCACACCTGGTCGAATCGATTCGTTCAAACCGATCTATCCAGTCTGTGGGATGCAGTCGAAGAGGGTCAACGGTCGTTTATTAGCTATCGCAGAAACCATCGCAATGCGTTTACACTCACCCCCGTTATGCTCACAAAAACGTCCGTTCAAAACATTGTACCTTCCGTAGCCATGTATCAATAGCTCGGATCGATCGGCTACGTAGGAGTACCGACTTGCCAAAAACACGTTATGAGCCTGACTAATTTGATATTAACAATTACCCCTCACTCTACTGATGTACTACCCCCGTCGAACCCATATAATTTTGTTGTATTTAGCCTGATGATGAAACACTAGAAACAAGGCTGTTGGTTACGTTTCTTCTCAAACATATTTTTCAAAGTTCGACTTCAGAGTTATTCATTGCACTTCCCAAACTTTTAATCTGCAGTCTATAGGCTACTTCCTGTTGTTGTTGAACCTTACCTCCAAAACTGAGTAGCGGTTCCTCTTCCTCTAACTGGGTGCGTCAGTTCTTTGATTTTGAAGCTCAATCCGACTGATAATACGCTGTCTTGGTTTGATTACCGTTTCGATCCGTTCCAGTTGCTCCGTTCACATCTGTCGGTGTTTGAGCTTGACAGCGTTCATATCTCCTTAATTTCTTGGTTCGATTTGGTTCACGTATGCTGTCCGGCCCTTCTGATATGGCTTTGTTGTAACAGTACAAGTCATTTCTTTGGTGGTTCGGTCGAGCCTGAATCTCTCCCTTTTTGCAACTAACTCTGGTTGTGCAAGGATACATCATTTTTAATTAAACTCCACACTCAAACCTGTACGCTGAAATACTTACGCACTGGTAGTGTCATCACGTTTGGTGATGAAACGCTTGCGACCTAAATTCCAAACTTGACGAACACCTCAATATCTGAATCTGTCGGTCTGTTCATATGTTGTCTTTCTATCCCAATTCGATCATTCACCCTAATTTTTAGCAAAATTATCAAGGTGTAGCAAACGTTTGCAACCAGAAATATTACTTTGGATGAACGACCTCATAAATAATTAGAATGGTGAGGAAGTTAACAACCTTTTTAAAGAAGTATCAAGTTATTTGCCCTCACAACTCAGTACCTGTTGACTGAAAATAAACGTGCACTGAGTCCTGAAAACAGTGGACAACTGTACATACCATATAACTACTTTGTGAAGAATCAGTCTTATGCAACTACGATTGGTTGCAATAAAAGATGAGCGTACCTAATATAATCCAGACAGTAATTTTATTGAGGTAACACTTGTTTATGCGAAAAGAAGATGTAACCGTCTTAATCCCCGTTTTGTAATAAAATGTTTGATGTCATGGATCTTAGCTTCGGATGGTGCCATCACACATGTAAATTCCGATATAGCCGTCATTAGGTAACTGCGAACAAGCCTACATCTTTGGGAAAAATTTATGCAGCTTCACAGTGATGTTTCAACATATTTTATCATTATTATGTAGCAAGATTTGACAGTCTGTCTTTTCCAATATATTAAAGGATGATTTCGAACACTATTCCGTTAGTCACTTTGTGTAAACTTGTTGGCTCCTGAACTGAGAAAATCACTGCCCTTCACTTACATTTCTATTTTTCCCATCAGCCTGACGCTTGTTCTGTGCAAATAATTCACCCAGTTTTTGTTTTATTGAACTAACTGGTCATTAACCGTCTGCATTGCAAATAAAAAATTTTTTCATGGCCTACTTGTGCAACGATTTAACTTTGACCTTGCTGGTTCCGCTGGGAACCAAGTGATTCTGTTAACTTAGACTACCGTAGTGAACACTTTCGGTTTATCTATTGTAATTATCCATGTATTCATTAATATTGCTGTAAAAATAGTTGGGTCACGTCTTGTTTTCAGTTAGGTGATCCGTTTTCGTGACTGGCAGACGTGGATCGTTACACTGTACAATCGTATATGCATGAGAACAACTTGTTGAACCTGGTCCAATGGAATGCAGTCATGTTTCGAGTACAGAATATCTGACCCAATTGAGTAGAACCCTAGCCAGGTGGAACAACCTGAAGTTGTGGTCTGGATGCTATATTCACAGTGTACAGTAGAACTGATAAGTACCGTTGCATAAAAAGCACAGGTCGCCAAAATGGCCGTTTGATGGCTACCAGGTTAACTGCTGCAGATTATACAAACAAAGTAAAAGCGAATAGCATGCGTCTGCCACTGAGCTAATTGAGAGTACACGACGAGTTTTACAGTTGTCTTTATTCATCATGTGTGCTTAACGTTATATTTCACTCATATCTCACATTAACTGAACTGCAGCTGCCGTACTATATAATCCATTCGAGAAGTGTTTATTAGATGTGAAGGCCACACACAGGAAAATATGCAGATATACTGGATATTTGCTATATTGATTTTAGTCAAATTCTACTCATAACGTAACAGCATTCCTTTATCTACATCAAACTGAGAGACTGATGTTTCTCTATCATTGGCGATCATAATGGATTGTACAATTAAAATTGGGAGGGAGGACCAAGCGGACCAAAATGTGAAAAGCCTGGTCTGTTGGCTCCTTAGCGGTTGGAAAATTATTCTGACCCAAGTTACTTGAAAAGATGAGCTTACTTTGAATCTGGTACCAAGTTTTCCTTTTGTCTCTTTGAACCTCTCACCTATGTTTTGGATGTGAAATTAATAACATCAATCACTAATATGCCACAAAAACATCCAATTCCTACGTGTTCTTTTTAGTTGGTAGCAAAATATCCTAGCTTACTTGATGATATCTGCCGTTAGATATTTTATCCTGTTATACACTTTATCGAATGATAAGTAGTGACTCGGGATGCTGATTGGTCTCTTGATGTGTGCGTCCTATCATATTGAGTAATTCAAAATGGACCAAAGAACAGCGAACTTATAATTAAGTGGAATGTGCGAGGGAGAGGGTTCATTCTACAAATAGTGTTGAAGCTAGTGGGAAGTGCAAGCGAATTGACCAGCGATAAGTACTTGCATCAGTGATATTCATAGGCCAACATTTCCTAAGCTTGATAAAGACGTGGCAATTCACATATTGGTCAATAACAGGACAAACAATGAGGATAGCCTTCGACAGTCAATCATTTTGGGGGGCTGACGGATGCAGTTGTAGAGTCCACAGCTCTTCGCTAAAGTTTGCAATGCATTTTGTACATTTTTGTGTAGAACGTTTTGTTAATTTAATCCATACATTTGTTTGAAAGCATCGCCATCATTTTTCAATTTGATTGGCAACAAAAACAAACAGGAGGTACCGGGTACCGTCTCTGTCTTTTTCTGTGTGGACTTTTGGGCTAGTGAATTAATTGCACGGTAGAATAGTTTAACTGTGCTTATCTGCTGATCAACCGACGCTCAGCATTTGTCATCCCACGTCGCGTGTGGAATTATCTATCGGTGGTCTTCCGAACCCCTCGCTAGCGATGTCTTTCTCTTGTGTGGTGACGTATTAAATTCAACGGACATTTGACTTGTCAATGTATTGATCCACTTTCATTGATGCGTCTTCCGTTTCACTTGTACGCATATATTTCGCACCTATTCCTTACTGTTACAACTCATCTTCGTTGTTACCATATTTCGGTCGTTTTTATCATTTGATTGATTAGGCTACTACACATTGGGTAGTCTGATTGCAAAATGAGGGCAATGTATCTGATCAGTCATCACGTCTAATGAATTAAAGTCAACTAATTTGTACGAGTTTGAAAATATAAAATGAAAAGTGGTTTACGCAAGCTCTAAGAAGTTCTTTCATTAAGTCAAGTTTTCTTGTGTACTTAACCGGTGCATACTTTTGATGATTATTTGTCAGAAGAGTTCAAAGGAATGTATTTTAGGTTACCGAGTATTACAAATATTTTGAAGCAGTTTGTAATCCGTGGCTATAATAATGGATTTATGGGTTAGTTTTTATTCGATCTAAGAAAGAAACGGTCTGCCATCACCGTGAAACGGACGTTTGTCTCGCTAAGTTGCAAAATAATTTTGTTTTACATTATGGAAGTGTACATTTTGTACCGCCAAAAGCCTACGCTTTAACAACTCTGCCTTGTTCTACTAGCAGTAACCAATGTTTCGCCCTCATGTCTCACTTCCAAAGATGGGCTCTGTTCCTGCTGTTAATTTTGCATGGTACACAATATCTAGCTCTAGTCGTATTTGGAGCCATATATGGAGGCACTGGTTAAACTAATAATAGACTTCCCAGAAAACCTTGAAATCTGATGATAGTCTTACTATTTGTTGCAGAAGACTATAACGTGTTACAGCGTAATGCGTCTGCTTCCTCCAATGGTCCAAGGAAACTATCGAACGCGCAACTATTTTCAATTTTGAAGAAGAACTCTACATATCTTATCATAATACCATAAGTATTTCACATCTCATCCCTATAGTACATTGTGAATGCCGGTATGCGAGTTCAGGATAACCAACCTAAAATGTAAGATGTTTGATTTCCATTTGCGAATACCACTTCACAACTTTGCACTTCAAATAAATGTTCACTGATTATTTCCGTCTATCAGGAGATTACTGTTAGACGGTTTATGTTCTCTGGAGACATAGGCCATCGGTTTGAAGATATTATTGGGATTAGATTGTCTACTGTTAACTGCCGGTTGATTTGGTTAGCCCATATTAGGATGGAGATGATGTCATGTATCGATTAGATTGGCCTAATTTTCGACCACGTTGTTCATGTTGGAGGTGAAGAAAGGTGCCTTTGTCAATAGTGCACCGGAAGCTACCAAGAGGCGAGATTACATAGAGGTTAACGGAAACCATCTTGCCCATCTCATCACACCGAATGGCTGATAAGGGTAAGTTCAATTATGCACGTAATGTTTACTTGAATATCAATACTGCGAGAATGGTGAGTATCACGTATTATTGTCACATAGTGCATACCACTGAAATCCCACTAAATCAATGTTCTTTCCATTTCTATCCAGAAAAAGGTTTCTTCAAAGTACTTGTTCAACTCGAAAGCTATCTGGACCGACGATGTGTCATTCATCAGCAATATTACAAGATATACTGGATAAACTTTTCTGCCTGTCTGCAAGCCGACCTTAAAAAATACGTTTTGTGGATTTTCTTGAGTTGCTTTGAGTTCCCTCAGCCAAATTAGCAATTAGTGAATGCTATCATTAGAGTGCAATCAGCATGAAAGTCCTAATTAATAACTGATTGATCATTTGCGTTGAAAGTACTGGCAAACGTAGGGAAAATTTGCGTGAGTTCGTGGCACTAATTGTATGGGATGTAACAGACTGCAGAAGGACCTGTGGGACTTAGGCGTGGGAAAAGTAAACTAAGTCTACGTGTGGATTAACGTCCACAATGGCGATTCAAGAGAAAACATGCATGCTTGTGCGTGTCTTGTCTCAGTTTCTGCGTGTTCTCATACATGCATTGCTCCAACTTGAAGTCTGGATATTATCGTGATCGTTAACTGTAATATGTTGTTTAAAGCAAAACAAGTCAAACCATCAAATATGTTCACAAAATTGGTTGTGAGAATTTCATGTTTAGAACAGAAGTGGACAATCGGAACCTCAACGCTTTCCTTGACAACTTAGTTTTGCATAATTTAGACAAGTTTGTTTAGATGCCACTGAATGATCGCTTAGCAGATAATTTTAGATTTGCTTTTATACGAAGCCTGGAGACGACGCCCTGGAACTCAGCATTCTTGTCACTTTTCAGCACAGTTGATCACCAATATGGGCATTGGCTTATGACTTACAAAAACGTAACCTATTTGCAGATAACCACGGATCTGGTTTGCAGTGGGCCATCTTGGTTAAATCTTATTCTGGCTATACATGCTTGGTGAACCTAAGCAGAGGAATGTGTCATGAAATGCGATTTTCTTACCGAGCAGCATTACAACAGTATTCAACAACGTGAAGCTACCAGGATGTGATCATTACAACCGGAAAACCCGAGGTGGGTGATGCCCCGTCATGGTTCATTCGGCGCCAACAGGCTACCGAACACGACGGTGACTGTATTCTCGTGATAGTACTCATCACCCAAATATGAAGTGGGGACAGTTTCACATTAATCGGCCACCAAACGTCCCAGTTTTTACTGCTGCAAACACTTGCCACATTTAAAATACAGACTAACCACGCGCATTTAGCTGTTGATCTGATCTTATTTGGGGTGGGGTGTTAGGCTTAGTTGCAGTCTGTTGGAAGGATAGTTTCGATCTTCTCGTGATCTGCCCTCATATTGTGGCGTGTAACGTGACACAGTGGGACGACAGTATAAAATACATGAAGTTTTGTGAATTTAGAGCTGATTATCAATTACCAGTGAAAAATAACCTTGTGCGTAGTGAACAGATTTGATGTGTAGTTACTGTAAAGACGAACCATTCGTAAGAAAATGGAACTTTTGGCCATGAATGTTGACTTGATTTAACGTTATCCAAGATCTGGCTATTGAGTAATCTACATTCGAAGGTACGATCAACAATGACACTCTATTTAAGCATGTGTTCAGCATTTTTTTACCAAAACGTCTACAACAGTCGACAACGTTGAGTGTTTTTGCTGGCAGTAACCGTTTTATATGACTAACACTAATCTCACGCATGCTTCCTTCGAGATGTCGGCATAAAACTTGCGGAGCAAAAACCAAAGAATTAAGAGTTTCACAATATTATGTTGTAATAAAGTACACTGATCTACTGATAAATTTGAGTACCTCATTAATAGAGTTATCCAGATGTTTTTACCTCGCTTAGTCGCTGAATTTATTGCAGCAACGTTTTTCTGTGCAACTCAAATATGCCTTTATGCTTTGTGAAGTTACTTTAGTTTTTACAACTATCAAATAAATCATGATTTAATTAAAGTCAGTTTGAATGTGTACGCTATATGCCTGATGATGTTGGGATGTTTACAATTATATCAATACTGATGATATCCTGTACAAACAATAAATAGCAAACTTAGTTCTAATTTCTCCTTGAAACATATGAAAGGTTGCTCATCAACGAGTTTTCTTACGGTTGATAATTTGGAATAGTTTCATCTGGGCACGATTTTCTGTGCGTTTAGATTATGCGTGTACGTGATAAACTACTACTTCTTTTGTCTAACACAACGAAGCCACGGTTTCTTAAAGTGCGCGTTACCTTTTTCTTTCTAAGGTTGGCCACTTCTAACTGATGCAACTGAACGTAGAAATATGTCAGTCGCAGAATTTGATCGCGGATCTAAGAACAAACATGAGAATTCACTTAACTTAAACAAAAACTAATATACAAGTGAAAGTATGTCAGAAAGCATTGAGATAGGATGAAATCTTCTTCAAACAAAGTCACTTAAGAAAGTTTGCTAGCTTTTGTTGATTTGAATGGGTTGTCAATCAGGAGTGATCTGATAATATTTAGATCTGAAATCGAATACACAACCGGTACAGTAACCACTTATTCAACATGATTTAGAATATGACGTGTATGAAAACAACATGGTCGGTCGAATTCAGTACGACGCTTCACCGACCTTTCCTTAGCTTGCTCTTGGTTCAGGCAGAATTAATCCGGTTGAATTTCTTTCTGGAAAACCACATTTATAGGTACATCTTTCAAAAATCCCATTTCATGCCATCCTGAATCAAGATGTTATAAGCGAGTGACTGGCTTGATTCGATCTTGCTTACGAGGATGAACTAAAAATTCATTGGGGACTAATTACCAGTTTTTTCGATGACTGCCAATGGTCTAATATGGAAACAAATTACGAAGTTGGTTAACTTCGCTTTTTTCACCACTTTATGCAGAGTCGTTTACAATGATGTTGGGAAGAAAAAATACATCTTAACGCGGAACGAATGTCATTACTCTGTTAATAAATGCACTGGTTTGTTGCGTAAAGTCTAGATTTGTTGGTGCTCGGAGTGAACTAAACACGACAATGTCTAGCTTTCATATTCAACTGTCAAGCTAGGATTGACAATACGGTACGGGTGCACATCTGCACCTCAAATCTTCCGTTCGACGTAAGTCTGTCGGAATGTTTACAGACACGGAAGGTAGATTTACAGCATACAACGTGTACTGAACAAATGTAGAGCTTACCTTATGCCCAGAACGTTAAACCAATACGGTGTTCGCCATCTTATTGGAACCGAGTCGGTGAGAGAGCAAAATCGACAACTGACGCGTTTTGCATTCGGGTGAGATACGCACCAAACATGCATTCTGCTGGTTACAGTCAGCTAAGTAATCATTACACCCGGCTATAACCAACTGTAATAGATGAAAACAACGTGGTGCTAATTAAGATAATCGATGGAAGCAATTATACACATGAACGGAGGAACAAACGCTAAACGTCAGTTGAGATGAATAGGGAAGATTGGACGAGGGCTACACACGACGGTAGGTCTAAATTGTTAACTTTCGTAACTTTTAAGCATTGTCCTTGTGATCAACTTGAATAGCACAAGAATAACAGGAATTTCGTCCAAATAATCTGTTTTGTGTATTTTTTCAGTCGTAAGCAGGTGATACTAAAATTATGATAAACGAACGACTAACTGAAAACAAGAGAACAATTACGCGTTTTTCATTACACCTATCTTCGTCTTGTAATAAGTAGCTTGATAATAACAAGACGTTACAAACAAACCGTCATACTCAACGTTTCAACCGGTTCGAGTGAAGTTTTTCGGGAAAAATGTAAAAGAAATGGTGGTTCGAAAAAACCAGTACATGTGTAATATAATTAGTGAATTATTTTCGGCAAAAAACGATTGACTGAGAAAAGTAAGCACTAATATATAGACCAGCGTGAGAAGTTCAACCCAACTGCAAGTTTCGATTCAACGCAGCAATGAAACTACGTCAACCGTGTGACTTGTCTGGGTCGAATACCTGGGGGTTGATGCGAAATCGCTGATGGACCAATGTATTGATTGGCAAACGTACTACAGTAGGTACTTCTTGGACTGTTTCTCCAGTCGTCTGTCTGTTATTTTAAGGTATGCATGGCGAAAGTCAAAGAGGAACAGGTACATACAACAGGTGATCGTGAGAACTCACTCGAGCTTTGTGATATTCGATAAGGCATGCTTCTGTTTCGCGCACCGCGAGATCAGTAGGCGGCGCAATGCTTACTAAACACACGTAATTGTGGCGTTCGGTAAATATCGCTCCTCGGCTTTTGAGAGAGCAGTCGTCATACGTAGCCGTCTACCCATAAGGTTTCCGCTCACCAAATGATTGATATTCTTATGCTGATAATTTATCAAGCGGATTGGAGATTGCTCATCCGCTGAACGGAATAAACAAGTTATTCCACTTGTCTCTTTCAGGCACACAACACGACCGATCAATTATAATTGATGCCCATATGCTGGCTTATTTAGCGATCACTTTAAAAATTGATCAAACATAACATCACCCACATTTTTATCAGTTTCGTTTTTTACAGTATCATGTGTACACGGTTGAGCCAAACAGAACTTCGGGAAAATGAAGCCGCAATTTACAGTGTACCACAGTCCACAGTAACTGTGGAATAGAGATACTTTGAACATTTTGCCTCAGTAGCTTATGAACTCTTCACCAGAACCTCTACGGCGTACTTTAAAAGAACGCCGTAGACCCAACAAGGAGGTTGAATGAAATCTCTCATACTAAGGATTTTTATGGATCAGTGACTGATATTAGAGAAAACAGGCTTCAAAATGGGGGAGTGTTCAGGGAAACAGTCCATACTGTCCTTCTCATAATATACAAAATAATTTTGATGAGATTTGGCCTAATACTTGGGACATGAATACATTTTACCTTATAGGTGCCAAAATAAGTTTTACAATCGGACACTATATCAGTTATTCCTATCCTGGGATCAAAGTGAGGAATGGAGTTTTTATTCAGCCATCTCATCAGTTTTTTTGGCGTTGCCGCATTTTCGTTGAAACCAGGAGTTATTAGTTCATGTTTTAAATCTTGTGGAATACATATTTTGGAATAGTCTTATAGATGAGACTTAAAGTTCCAAACGGCAAAAAGTGGGCACCGAATCCATCTTCCTGTGGACAGGCAATCTACGGTAGTTTATCAGTTCTCTGCGTATGCTGCTATATCATGTACACAAAAAAGCATAACACCAAAGCACATAAGACGCACTTCATTTTTGAGAAGAATCCACAACAACTCAGGAGAAGGCTTGACCAGGTAGACATGAATATAATATAAGTGCTTGCGTGACGGAATCTTGTTTGCTAATGATCAGTGGTCCACTTCACGACTTCGTGATGAGACCCTGGGGGGACTGAGTAGAAGTAACCAGCCATATGTTAAGGAACTGAAGCATTTCAGCTTTTCAGTAACTTGAAGGACTGATATATACTTGGGGGATATTTTAGATGCAAGGAAAGGTCCACAGACACTACTGAATGAAACCATCACTGCTTAGAACAAGTGGAACGGGTTACAGGCTTTTGCAAGAAGATAACGACAGACCATGCTGCACTGGTATTGATGAAATTACCTAGTGAGAAAAGTTCCATTCCTTTCGCAGACAGGCGTGTTCACCAAACTTAAACCTAGTCATTAACAGCTGAAGCTATTCCAGGAACAGATTAGGCAATCACAGCTAAGTGCTGCAAACAATTTAAAGTATTATCTACGTCATGTATCTCAACAAGTTGATTTTTTGTTTTTCACTAAATATCACAGCTGAAAGTATCACCATGATCTATTAGCATCAATAACTCCGTACCTTAACAAAGGAAATGTATGTCCAAGGTCCGCTTACCTGCAGGTAGGTGATTCATTTTGATCTTCCATATAGTTGATCACCTTGGAGGAAAACATTTTCTAGTTTGCATGCTAAGGTGGAGTTTGCAATTAATATATTCGGTGTAAGCGCTTATAACAATATTTTCCGTAATACACACTCCATCCTCACACAGAGAAAATTTTAATTTGGAATAAACGTCACGTGTGGGATTTTTAAATGTGCTTAAACCAGAGAACATACACAGGAAAAGCAGTTTGGGCTGCGGAGTAGTAAACTAGTCACATATAGTGTGAATTGAGACGAACATTCAACGATGTTTTCTAACCCCTTTGGCAACAAGTTTTATCAGTCAGTTAACTAGGCGTTCTTCCAACAAGTTAAACGCGGGTTATTCCAAACGATAGAAGATCTAGGGAACTATTGTAAACCACGTCAAACACTTGTATTTTTTAAATTACGTTGATGATTCTCCAGAACAGCCGTTTATTTTAGAATAATACACGATTGTATTATATGGCATTCCTTACCTTCCTAATTCATATCGGCCGCATTTGGAAGCATACACTTTTTATCAGACTCAACCAAGTTTTGTCCATGGTAAAAATGCAAAATAATTGATTATGGCGTTAGTTTCAAAACACATGACAGCTGGCCTTAAAGTATCCCCCATACAGGCAATATGTATAGACATACAAATTGTTCATGAGCTTTCTTGATACTGAACGCTGAAGGCATTACATTTGTAGTAATACAGATAATTATGAGCTTAGTCGTCACACTTTGAGGTTAGCTGTCTGTATCTATCAGAGTTACTAACATTCTATTTGGTCATGAAAGCCATGTACGACTAAAGACAAGAGTTCTTGTGGTGGAAACATCGTATACGATAGTTTTAGCGTCATTTGAGATAGCGCAAAAAGTATGATGCAAAATATTTGTGACTAATTGTGGGAACGAGCGTCCGAAAATAACGGCAGCATTCACCAGAGGATGGCTTTAGCTTGTATTGTTTAATAAATGACGGCACGTCAGTGTTACTCGTTGAAAAATGGGCGTTGCTGTCTGGCTATTAAAGCCCATCCAAAAGACATGCTTCATTGTGTACTGCAGAGTCCTGAATCACTGCATACAGCAAACATAATTTCCTCACTTTCATTGCTATCAGTAAAATGTGCCTGTGTTTCTATCGGAGTGCATCTTGTGAAGTTTGGTGAATCAGGCACGAAGATTTACCTGTCATATAAAATATCTTATCATCTATCGAGGCGTACGGTTCACAGAAAAGGGTAAACATTTTGCTAAGGAATACAGTTGAAAGTAAACGGAACTAAAAGTAACCGTAAGTAGCTTTACGCATTCACACTTGATTAACTGTTTACATAGCATCTTGAGGTTTCGGTTACTTGGTTATGTTCATGAGGAGAAACGATTCCTTCGCATAATGACAGAAACGAAAGAGAAGGCTACACTTATCTAGATCCAGATAAAAAATGACTCATCCGAATTTGTTTATTCATCAAAAATCCCGCGAAAACTAATCCCTATTTGTTCACTCACTGGGCGCAATAACTCACAATTCGGGATATTAAACTAAAGGTTTTAAAAATAACTCGCCGCAATATTTTGCATTACACATAAGCTATAATGAGTCAGTGTGCACGACAGTTAGACGCATCATAAAAGATCTATCAGTTTAGTTACGTACTCTAAGTCCAGCAAACAATCGTTGCGTATTTATGCGCGCTGGCCTCACGGAAATCTATGTAACTATAATGAAAACCGGAAATAAAATGTAAAAAATATATTCCGTTAACTGTCCGCTAACTATCTGTTAGTAGTGGGTAAGCTGAACTGTGAGTTCGATTCACACACCCATAATCAGGTATGCACTTGAGGGAATAAACTAAAATGAATTCTCAAACCGGTCGAATTTGACTAAACGCTTCTGGATTTTCACATTATTCACAAACAAGTGTGGTTAGGCATTCACATATGATAATCTAGTCGTATATTGCTAGGATTTAAACGCAGACCCGCTTAACGTGGTTGTATCATGAATGACTACATCTTTACAAATCTATGGGTGGCGCCAACGAAGTTTTGTTGATTAAAAACCCCAACGGAAGCATTATCCAAGTGCATTGCCTCTTTCGAAATTACACAACTCAAAAAAGATATCTCAGGCATATATGATTAACTTTAAAACTTATAAAGTAGGTTGCGATTTCGGATAATTTTACAACACAAATAAAAACAAAATGGATAGAGCAAGCAATCCAATTTGATTAGACTCAATTCTCTCTCTTGCACAATACAAGAACTCGGAAGTTGCTAAAACTCTGTATTGAGACCAGTTACAGTGAAACAATAAAGTTAGCAGTATAGTCTCCGTGAGAACCGTGGTCAGCATTTTTCTTCGAGTTTTTATTTTTCTAAATATAGTCAACCCAAATTACAATGTCTAGAGTTTCTTTAGTTAACTACGAGAATACTGGATACAACTAGACATTTTATCCTGTCTTGTACAAAAGTGATATATGAACATAACTTACTTTAGTAGTGTAACAATCGATCAGCATACACACGAATATTGTTATTTTTCTTTTGTACAAGTATGTGCTATGTACCGACTTGCGGTTGTAAGGTTGCTATTTTTGGAGCAAAATTCAACTGAACTGTAGCAATATATCTGCGGACTAAAGATAAGAAAACCAGCTTATACAATCTTTCACTGAACCTCAATAAAACGTGGTTTAATTACCACGCGTTTCTTAAACTGCAAAACCGATAGCAACTTTGGATAACAAACGCTGCAATACTCAGGAACCAAAGTTATTCAAAAATGCCGGCTATAGTATGACAAAGTATTAAACAACTTCAACTGTGTAGTATTTAAGAACAATAATGTCTGGATCAAAATAGTAATAGCTACATTTCAACAATGAGGTGAAATATGATGAAATCGTGAAGCATGTAATCGTATATGTTAATCCATTTAATTGGCATGATTCTACAGAACAAATGTGCAGTCTATTTGACATGTGCAAGTGTTTGGTCTATAGTGCTGTTCTTTGGTGTCATAAAGTCCATCAGAATTTTCTGTAAGAACCTGCAGACTGTAGTATATATACCCAATGAAATGTGACGTAATGTATTTCAGTGACGCGTGCAGAAATACTGTTTTTGACTTCTATTCAAGTGAACTAAACACTACTGACATGAATAGTGAAGAATGGAACCTAGTATAACAAGGACGCGGTTATCGCCCCATGTTTATTATTTGTGTTTATCCACATCAGTCACGTGTGAAACATTCAGTTACATATAGAAAGGGAATAGCATAAAATTTCGATAACTTTCACAAGCCGGAATATGTACAGCAGAAATAAGCAAAGAACACTATTACTCACATGGAAGTAACACATGTTACGTCTGCGTCCTTCGGACCCAGAAAGCTTATTATTACAGGAGGAGATAAAGTGTATCATCTTTGAGTGCTGCCAAAAATAAGTGCTGACGAAAACCACTTGATTACTGTTTATGGACAACACTACTCACTGTAGATAATAGGTAAAAGGAATCCAAAATGTGCGCATGAGATTCGCTGCATCACGCAACTATTACGCACTCCGTCTTTCAAATGCTGTCACGTCATACACGTCGTGCATCGGTCCAACGTACACCCCTAACCAAAATAATTTGGTCAGTACAACAGATGTATCCGTCTCTCACCTGGCAGTGAAAACCAAGAACAAGGTGATTATCGCAAAGATCATATGGATTTCTGAAAAAATTACTGCTTACATTGAGTATATTCATCGCGTGAAACGACCACCACGTTAGCAGTCTCTGCTATTGAATGTTGAAAATTGTGGGTTTCCTCGTGCCTTAGGTTGGTTGTTTTGGTAATCGGCTACTTTCCGGTCCTGACACGTATGCTACAAAAGTGACACTGCTATCAATGCACGGAAGTCAGAATGCGTAGATTTTCTCGTTGTGATTATTGACGTTTTTGCTAAACACTTGCCGTTCTATACGGAGATGAGCTGATCTTTTGACGTGAATGCTGGTCAGTTATTTGGGGTTACTTCTAAAATGTTGACTGGAATTCTGACTGGTTGCTGCCGGTTGTTTTTGACCTATTTATATGTCGCACGATAGCCTCTGATCCAACAATCTCAGTCGATGACACATAAGCAGTTTTCTTATAGTGATTATTGCCCCACCCGAGTGATAAAGATCTCTTTTCCGTCAGCATTTTGATTAATGGCAACATCCGTTTCAGATTGACCTGTCGTGGTGACCAAAGCCAAAGGAAGCCTGCATATGACACTGCTTGTTGGCGGTTTGGGTTGCATTACTTTTGGTTCCACTCATACACTACGTATCCAGTGTGAATCCAAAAGAATAGGACTAGCAAACATTTGAGTCAGGCTTTCGTGTTCAGCCGGCCAATGCTGGTTGGTCATTCTGTAGGCTAGTACGATGGTGAACTCCTCATTACCAAGAAAATACATACAGACTCTATTGATATGATGTGAGCTAGAAAGAAAAATACTGAGAGTATAGAAAATATAGGAGAACATAAGATCACACGCCAGTACTTTCTAGAAGGAATAAGGAGGAAGAACAAAAGTTATGTGTGTGCAAATGAACAAAAAATTCATCATAAACTACACCTAGGAAGCTGAAGAAAGTGAAGGATAGGAGAACACGGTGAATCGGGTTCATGAAAAGGGGAGCGTGTGAGTTTGCAAACGACGGTGGTCGTTGGTCGATACGAAGAAAAACGTATATAACTGGCATAACCTACTTGAGTCTAATATACTCACTGTCACTTCGCCCGTTGTTTACCACGATGACCTACTAACCCTAGAAGGTCAGCACATTCACGGTCGAAGCTGCTTTGAAATCCGGTTGTCACTCCTCCTGCAGGCCTGACCTAGCAAGCCTAGCTGATTAAACACCAAGGTGGCTTTCGTTTCGTCGCAGTACTTAAGTGTCGGGAAACAAATCTGAACACCGAATGCAAGTGAAAAAGTCATTTGCCGCATGCTTCACTAACGCAATGTCCAATGTTTAGCTGCGTAGATAGCGCCACCGGGCGGTAGACAAACAACTTACTTTTTGTCCCCAGAATATTGTTCTTCCAGACGCGTTCTTCATGATATCCAGAAATGGTGTCAGCCTCCGCCAAGCGACCTATTAACTCGCGGCCCGTGCGTCAACTGCGAATGAGAGGACGTCAGTTGCACTACAGTCCCCCTTTCCACAATATATAAACGCAATACTGCCCGTGCAATTTTTCCGAAGCACGTTTCATATATATGGATTACCGTTCAACACTTTTGTCCTCTGGGAGATTGTTTCATCCCTCAATTGGGTACTTCACATCGTCTCTACAGTTATTTCGAAGTGGGCTGGCCGAAAGACCGAAAGCCGAAGGCCGCGATCAAGTTTGGGTGGTGTGCAATTTCGAAATAACTTAATTCCCCGAACCTTCACTACCAACTATATATTAGCCCAGTTACATGTGTGTATATATGTGTACCACTTCTTAAACGTGTATGCAGTGAATAGTAATAACGTTCACTGGAATTTGATGTATTTGGTGAGCAAGAATGTACACGACAAAGTTAGACTAGTTTGGATGTTATACTTACTGTGCACGTGCAGAGCACACATGCAAGTTAGTCAGATTAATGATCCACGGACGAGCAAAGGCATAATCGATTCGTTTCTTTGGGTACACGCATTCAGCTCCACTATGTTAGTTCGTCAGCTTTTTAACAAGCCAGGCTGTAAAGTGGGTTTATAGATGTTACAGCCAACTCACAACTGAAGGAAACGCTCTAGTTGTGACATAGTTGGGAGTCGTTTATTCGATCCAGTTGTCTGGTGGAAGTGCGACATTAGGAATATTGCCATTAAATCTGCGACACCGCTGAAATAGAATCAACTACTGCAACCGCTTGAACTCATCCCCACAGAGACGTATACAATGCAAGGAGAGCGGAGGAGTGCTAACGGATTTTACTTAAGGAGCACGCAAGATGACTGGTATAAGTAAGCGCCAACAGTTCTCTATTTTAACAAAGTTGAATTGTTGTTCGGGACAACGAGTTGATCGGGAAATAAAGTTGGAACTTACTACTGCTGGACCGGTCCGAAGTGAAATTTCGATTTCACTCATCAAAAGTCAACTTAGAAAATGTTATTATTTTCAAACGTTCAATAGACGGGTCAGTAGGTTTGTGCAAGGTGTTCATAAACGAGGTGACGAGGTAACAAACAAACTGGTTCCTCATAGTGAAGGTGTTAAACCTAAAAGACAGACTATTAACCAGTATCCGTGTGTCCGTTTTCAGTACTTTTGGTCTACTAAAAATTGTTGGCCATACGAGGAGGCGCTTGTCGAAACTGATGACGAAACATCTCACTTGGATTGGGACAGGCTATTGTAAACCAGTTATTATCTCGTCAACATCAACCAGTGCATAGACATCAATAAGGCATGCCGGGTTTTCTACACTATTGTCGTCATTCAACCTAAAACATCTCATCAGCGCATTCTAGCGACCGCCAGGGTAATTATAATCAGCTTATGTAACCTGAACCAGCGTCCCCACAGGAAATTCGCATAGTCTTCGCAATCCATACAATCAGGTGTTCCGAACCACTTAATCGTTTCCAGTCATCGTCCGGTCCAGGTCCAATGAGATGTGTGAGGTCTAGCATTGGTGTTAAATATCATTCGTTAAAGATCTCTTCGTGGTTTTTATTATATGTTTACTGCTTTGTGTTGATGAGCTGTGTTCAACTGAATTTCCTTGATGAGGGAATACATACTATGACGGTTTATTGTGTCATTACTGCTGTCATTGTTTGCATTTTCTTAAGTACTTAAAAAGTTAAAAACAATTGGTTTCATACAAAACCTTGAACAAAACAATTAGAACACGCAAGCTGGTAGATACAGGCATTTCACATTGACTGATCACTGTCAAACATACGGTAACAAGAATCTGTTTCTTATGGCAAACCGAAGGTAGCAAACCTATCATATTAGAATTGTTTTGTCGACGACCAATTACTGTTTAGTCGATCGAAACAAATAACATGTAACCTGTTCTGGTGCTCATTGTGGCTGGAACTCTTGACTAAATCACTCCTGTTCATTCATCAAATGGTTAGACAAAAAGTATACAGGAAGACAAAGTGGGCAAAAAACGCCATTTCCATAGACGCTCACTGCATAAAACATTAGAGGATCTACATAGGGCTGTTCTTTGATAGGGATTGTAGCATGCATCACAAAAGCTCAACGATCGTAAAACTCACTTTACTCAAGAGATAACAGCCTATTGATACCACCTTACAATTTGTTTACCAACTTATCTGACAATAAGAAGAAAGTTGGCGAAACAGAACCGGGAGATGCATGACCTCCAGAGTGAAGGAGCATCTAAAAGAACGTAAACATCCGTGTTACCGGACGGCCACAATGACACAGAAACACGCAGTTGACCAACTCCAACCTTCTCCGACACTTTCTGACCACTGGCCACGCTATTGATCCAACTTGTTCATTCAGAATCCTGTTACGTCACTCCAATCCGACATTTTTGCTGTTAGCTGAAGCGGTCACAATGAAACGCTTCAAGCCAACTCTTTATGTTTAGAAACCATTGTTCAGGAACGTGACCCTTCCGTAAAACCTAGTAATTTGGCCTAATCCGCTGAGTGCTTATTTATTCATCCATACATTTGCCATAGAAAACAGATTCTTGGTATTATATATTTGATATTAATGAATCAATATGAAATACTTGTATATACCAGCTTCCGTGTTCTAACTGTTCTGTCCAATATTTAGGAATGATTTTGCCCTGCTTTTGTGCCATGAAAGAAGGAAAGACAACCATGTTTGACTCCGTCGATCAGAAAGGCACCTTAAGCTTTTGGTCGACTGTGTGGAGAAACTCGCGGAATATTTTAAACTTAACGATATAATGACCAGGGCCCACGATCCCTGTTTTCCAGGTTGGATGCCTACAAAATTGCAGACACATACACACTATAAGTGCATCGTGCTGTAAAGCGGTAACAATAATTAGGCTGAAACTATTGAAGTTTGGGCACTTTTTATAGTTTTGCGCTGGAAGTTTGACGGTATGACCTAATGTTTCCCAGTTCTGGTAACTAGGCTGCTGCATATGGAGACGCTCGTTTCTAAAGCAATGGCTGCTCCCATTAGTGCACTCTCTTCTTTGTGTCTGACTACCAACGCATTTGCACATCATGCTTGTTCGGGCAACAGATTTCGGTTTAGTGATGTCGAATTGGAAAAGCTGCTGAGAGTACCACAGTCTCAACATACACGTAATTCATGAGTATACAATTACTGTAAAATAACCAAAATACAGGTGTAGCTGTTAGATTCTGTAACATGGTATAAAATAAGAGGACCCTGGTTTAGGGCTAAGTAACATAAGGCGTCTTCTATAGTTTGGACAGTGTGCAGTCGAGTAGGCCAAATAAATCGTCTTTTGAGAATGAGAAGGGATGATTTTGGTAACAGTGTTATCCTTCAAATTGCATAAATAATTCCCATAGAAGATGCCTGTGAACCAGCAGATGTCTGGCACTTTTTACCCTGCTGTGCCTGCAACACAAAGGTGCATGAGAAAGAGCCAAGGTGTATAAGCAAGTTTTATGTCCATGTTCTCATCGTCACTGTTGACTGCGCTCATTGTCGTAGACTAGCGTAATTACATACAGCGACAGATTGACCCGTTTCCTACAGCCGATCATCTCATCCAGTGACAGGATAACTTGATGTGTTTCAATGAAAGCAGTTTCTATTAGTGCAATCAAAAGTTCATTTGGGCTCATTTGTTAGGTGGAGTGTTTTTTGCATATCCGATACCACAAATCTAAAGAGTTGGTAACTGTTTTTGAATTATTAAACCAAGAAGTGCTGGTGATTAAGCCAATTAACACATTTTCGCGCCGCCGAATTCGAACTTACAAATGTGTCGTCTGATAGCGAGGTGCTCTAAAGCAAGCCACATCAAAATAATTGTTGATGCATGCAGATGATTGTTCACATTAGAGACAAATAGCATTGACCGCACGTTTGTCTGCACAAGGAATAAGCTCCACAAATTATCTCTTAACTAGTCTACGAGGCTTTATTTTGAAAGTTCGGTGGCCTTTGGCCTGGTATCGAATACGATTCACCGAAGTTAACTTCAACAATGGAATTACAACCACGATGAATCGAGTACCTTTGACAGCTTTCTCCTTGGCTTTTTTTGGCCAAATTGTCTTTCAGTGGAAGTAGCTGTAACACATAAGCCGGCCCTTTACATTCTGATTATGGAACAACTTGGAGACAATGTGGAGACACTGGGGTACGGCGATCTTTTGAAGTAGGGGCTAAAGCAACAGTACTATAAAAGAAAACAAACAAGCATGAGCCAAAGGCCCAGTGAGCCATGCGCATGACTTACAAAAACGAAATATAAAACGGCATCAACAACACAGCAACACCATGTTACGCAATTCAAATTTCACCCGTGTGCGCTTGCTGGTTTCGACTGTGCATTACACAGCTGGGAAATAATGCCAAATATAACCTAAGCGATGTTGTGGTACGTCATTTTGTTGAAATCGAAGCGGTATTCTCTAAACAGCGGGATGCTGTAGTGTGGTCGAATGACTCATAAAGCTGCCTGCACTGAGATGTGTTCAGAACATTTTGCATAATCACAGAAGCTTGTTTTTCCTATTGAGTCCAACTCTATCAACATCCACGCGGTTTTTAAAACCAGTAATGAATGTGAAATAATCAGTTTTTTTAATACCGACAGGTCAAATAAGACTGTCACTACTTAACATGTTCCTAATTTAAATACAAATTTCCCAGACTATATGAATCAGAACTCAGGCAAAAAATTATGGTGTTTCGTCCAAACCGTAAGATCGTTCATGACTATATAACACTTGTATTAATTCAGTGACAATTACTGGTGTCCATACACACACCGTTTGATTAAGACTATAGAAACAGATAACTGTAGTTTGCGGACGTTGATCTAATAAATGTATGTATTGTTAAATGCATTTGTTTTCTGTATAGTTTTAGTGGATACAATCCATTGAACACGCATACCCAACGTCCTCTGGCTGACTATTTCTTGAGGTTTTGTTAGTGTATCTGAATTGCGCACACGGCCACAAGCTGATACACATAGTCATAAGATATAATCGAGTTGCGCTTATATCTTATGTATTAGTGCCTGCTATGTGATCAAACTATACCCTGCTAGCCATGACCAGCTTAAGTAGCTTGTTGTTTGCTCTACGCATATTGAATGGTTTCTCAGTTTTCCATCTGCTGAATGAATGCGTAAAGCATTCCAATGTGACAGACGATGGGAGCACCGAAACCCTTAAATACACCTCGGAGGCTCATATCAAAGCATAAGCAAAGTAAGCTAACATGCTTTTATTGAAGTGACAAAAGTGAACCACTGATTATCAGAAGGTACAACG
>JTDE01002374.1:51143-69712 GCA_014338405.1 Paragonimus skrjabini miyazakii
ACAAAGAACCAGTTCTATGATCAACTGTCCGCCACAATCCGGTGACTGGTCGAATGTTTGTCTTGGGTGACTTGAACGCTCGAGTTGGGCGCGCCTCGGTAGCTTGGTCTGGAGTCCTCGGATCCTACTGCATTGGTTCAGTGAACGAGAACGGTGATCGTCTGCTCCGCCTGTGTGCTACTCACGAGCTGGCTATCACGAATACCCGATTCCAGCTGGATGCGAGCGACATCACAACGTGGACCCATCCACGATCATCACCACTTGCTTGACTACGTGATTGTGCGACAGCGCGACATTCGTGAAGTGCGTATCACACGAGTGATGCACGGCGCTGAATGTAGCACCGATCATCGACTGGTCAGGACTAAGTTATTTATCCATGTACGCAAGTCTGTTCATTGTAGATCTTCCGGACAACGGCAGAAGTTGGATATCAAACGACCGGAGAACTGCGAGACGAAGACTGCTTTTCAATGTGCAGTTGCCGCTCGTCTGCACGACGTTCCTGTATCCACTACCCTTGAGGGTATGTGGCAGTTAATCAAGGAACGGATCACGACGGCAGCCACTGAGACGATTGGTGTCCAAGCAAGTAACGTCCGGACTGGTTCGATGACAACAACGCGGTTATCGCCGAACTGGTACGAGAGAAGAATGCTGCGTTTGCTGCCTCCACAGTGGACCCGGGCAATGAAGCAAGGAAGACAAAGTTTCGAAGTATCCGCCGTCAACTAGCCGAGCGTATTCGCCGAACCCAGGAAAACTGGTGGATGAAGCAGGGTGAGCGGATGCAGGGCTTTGCAGATCGTCGGCAGCATAAGGAGTTCTACGATGTGCTCAAAGCGATATTCGGCCCATCTATCCCGTCTACTAAATCATTGGTAGACGTGGACACCGGCTGTTCGTGCACCCAGCCAGAGGACATCATGAAAGTCTGGCGCAAACACTGGTAGCCTAATAAATCGTCCTGCTACAATTGATTGGGTGACCGTAAATAGCCTGCCGCAGCAGCCCATCAAGTCTTCACTTGCTCTCGCTCTTGATTTACTAGAATTACAAAGAGCGATTAGTCAACTTCGCAACGGGAAGTCTGCAGGTGAAGATGGATTGCCAGGCGAGATCTTGAAGAATGGCGGACCGGCGATGGAACGTGCACTGCACCAGCTGGTTCACTCCATTTGGGAGCACGAGGCGGTGCCACAGGATTTTAAGGATGCTGTGATAGTACCTTTGTTCAAAGGTGAGGGTAACAAGCAATGCCCCGACAGCTATCGGGGCATCAGTCTGCTGAGCTGCGGAGGCAAGGTACTTGCCAGAGTCCTTCAGAACCGTATGAACACGGATATATTGGAGGCCAATGTTTCTGAGGAGCAAGGCGGATTCCGGGCGAATCGGAGTACGATCGACCTGGTGTTCGCTGCTCGACAGCTTCAAGAGAAGTGCCGGGAACGCAATCAGCCCCTGTATGCCCTTTTTGTCGACTTCACCAAGTCGTTCGATTTCGTGAGCCACGAGGCGCTGTGTACGGTGCTTGGTTAGTGTGGATGTCCAGGTAAGTTCGTCAATTTGATTAGATTGTTGCATGTGGGCATGAGGGCGAAGGTGCAATCGTGTGGATCTACCTCTGCTGATTTTGACATTGTCACTGGCGTGAAGCAAGGTTGTGTCCTGGCTCCATCCCCATTTAGCTTATATTTGACTGCCATGCTAACAGTTACTTTCCAGGACTCTGGGGAGGAGGGTGTTGAGAAAGAGTACCCGACGGATATGCGCCTACTGAATATTCGACGTTTCGGCGCCCCAACCCGGTTACATACCACAATGATGCGCATACTTCTGTTTGCAGATGACAGCGCGCTGTTTGCACATAGCGAGGACCAACGACAGCGGCTGGCCAAGGCCACGTGTTTATGAACTAACTCCGAGAACGGCGATGATGAATACGTAGTAATTGGGCTAATATCCTAGGTACTGGTCAGCCCTTTGAACTTCAGCAAATCGGCTTGATTTTAGGTACTAACAAGTTGATTACACTGTATTTTCAGCCTAACAGGTTTTGATGTTTTCTAAATAAAACTTGTCCGTTGACTTCGCTGCCCGAATACGATTTGCAGAATGTTTGCCTCGGCTGAAAGTACCTCATTGTTGCCAGAAATTCTGACCGTAAATTGACGGACCGAACATTTTTGAGCAAATATGAAACCATTCTGAGTCTATTCTTTGCACACAGTTTGTTGGGGCAAATTATTTCTTCCTATTTTACTTCGACTTCCTTGCTATTTATACCATAGTCCAAAGCTGTATTTGACGAATTTGGGTTATTATGAAATCTTAGTTAATGAAGTTAGGTGTATTATATACGTGTGTTTTTATAAATCGCACGCATTGCAAGAGCTGCACACAGTTAAGCGGTTTCTACTTTCCGTATGAAAATAGAAGTAAAAAGTGAAACAAGTCGTGAACCCTCTGCTTCATAGTTTCTCAGACTGTAGAATTGATCGTTGTGCAATCCATAACGGTATCTGAGTAAAGCCTCGAAACTCTTCTTATAATGCGTTTGTTAGGATGCTTTCCTGTCCGCTGTTATGTTCAGCACACTCAAATAATTATCCTGCTGCCACTTGTAAAAATCGATCTGCGATGGTGAGATGCCGAACACCGGCAATTACAATTTAGTTTCCGGATGGTAGCATACCGTTTTGACCGGAACCAAATATTGCTCTAGATAGTGTGTTAGATATAAAATAAGATACTGATAGTTGCATGAGGAGCAAATCGAATAGGGAACGGCAGGAAAGCAGTGAAATTGTATGAGTACGACTAAACGAATATGGCTAACAATGCAAAAAGAACCCCTGAGTTGTGAAGAGGAATGTAACATTAACTTAGCAAACATTCATAGTCGCGAACTTTTCCACACGCAAAACTGTTGTACAAGCAAAACAAAGTCGTCTGGTTTATGTGAAATTCTAATGCGCTATGTCAGCAGCTTTTAACAACCACTGCGTTAAGTAGAGTCCACAACTGTAGTTAGAAACTGTATTTCTCCCTGTAACCGACATTTGGTGAAATATTTCAAAATATGTGTGCTTCCATGGAGACGTATAATTTAACGGTACTATTATTCTCATTTAAACAAAACTAAACGAAGTATACTTCCGGCAGCCTTATTTTCTAAAGTAGCAGACGGTGCACCAATCACCCTAGTGAAAGTGTTTGACATTCCGTTTCCAATTCAAACACCGCTGTTATTCAGTTATTCATGTGTTATTATTGTTAATAATGGCCTTGCGTCTAAAAATGTATCATACCTATTCTCATGTGGGGCCGTAGAAAGAATATCAGTGATCACGTGTGAAGTCAGGCATTCACATAATTCACTCAGTTCCGTTGGCTACACAAACCGGATGATAATGACGTATTGATTAATTTCTGTGTAGTCACGTGTGAACAATCTGCGCCATCTGATGCTCATCGTCGTTTTCACCAAAATGCAATTAATTTGACGAATGTGGATTTTGTTGTAATATACAACATAAATAGTTTTGCATGATATTAAGGAATGTTTTGTTTCCTCATTCTGAATTTCTCAAAAACTAAGCAATATATTTTCACGTAGGTAATTCAGAAAAGAGCTTATGGATGTGTTCGACGAATCAATAATAATACCTTTTGCTACTGTCCTTATGTGTGACTATGATTGTGAACACGTGAATCAGTTTAACCTGTATTAGGTAGGTAAGGTTTTAGTATTTCCCCCGTGTATCACGTTTTATAGATTGGTACGTGAGAATTTCAAATATCTCACAAGATTCGGTTTGTTTCCCTCCGCTAGAAAAGTGACATTATTTATCCAGTATTTCTGATTAACGTTTGAAATATGTTTTATCTGTTGAGGGACAGAATGTGTTTCATTCTGAAACAATTTTAAGGAAAGGACAAATAAATAAAAACAAATAAAAGCATGTAAGACAAGACCTGACATCACCAGAATGATAGTTTCTTCTATCGTCTGCGTTGAATTCGACAGGAGAAATATACTGCGCTTTTCCGAACCCCCGAGGAGTTATCAACCTGATTTTTCAATCATTTGTAACGTGTACTTTTTATATAGCAGAGAAAGAAAGCAATACAACGAGGGTTCAAGACAAACATTAATATCACACACTGATTCTGGATATAAAATATGCAAACAAACAGTACCGTTTCAGATGGATTAACCTTGAGACGGCTGTTATTCGTACTTCATATAATGCTTGGCTAAGATCGTCTTATGTTGAAGAAACTAAGAGGGTTATTGTCCATAATAATCAAGTACCTTAAATTAAACGATGTTTTTAATGGGAAACATAGTTGATACGGTCTTAACAGTTTATACTTGCTGACTGTGAACTGGAAAGAAGGGTGGGAGTGTTAGCAGAACCAAAAACAGCAAAACTCGCTGTCTCGAAACTCCAAGTTGAAAACACATCTGAGAAATTCTCTCACTACATAGGAATCAGATGCTCTTCAAGTCGTCAACCATGACCAAGAATTTGGGGCTCACAGAGGACGTCTTTCATCCAAAATCAACGTCATGCACATTGGAACTTTCAAGTAAGGCATTTCATCTCTGAGTTTTTCTTAACTGATTTGTTTATATACAATCAGGGACCAACCAACTGATTACGGTCATTGAAGAAATCACATTTTGTCAAATCTGAATAGGTCATATAATTTTTCCCGAATGTTTTATCCGCCGTTATTGTTACAATGTTAATATTCGGTTCAGTTCATAATCGTTACAACACTAACACCAACCTCAATAGACATCTTCCGGATTTTAGCGTAAGAAGATTAGATCGTTTGATCGTACGAAAAGCACACAGAAGGCACAGCATTAGAGAACTCAGCATGTTAATTTCAACAGTCTGGCTAGGTTAAATTGAAAATGACACCATATGTGTCTAGCTTAAAAGGATTTAAGTTTCATACCAGTAACAGTTTTTTGGTTGTTAGGATTTTACAATAACTGTATTCTAAAAATAGACAATTTATGTCAAATTTTTAAAGTGGTGCAGAAGGTAAAGTTGAAACTTATATCATCATATGTGAATAAGAAATGTATATTGACTACTTTTTATTTCAAAGGATATCAGAGAGTTAAAACTTTTACAGTAAATACCGGAAGGTCAATGGAAAGAACCCACTTTGGAGCCGACGTTTTCGTGGGTTGTCAGTCAACCTGCGTTAACTTGTTACCACTCAAAGCCAACCTCCCATGTTTTACAGCCACTTTGCTTGTGTAATCAGCGTTATACACTGGTTATACATTGCCTGGTATAGTACGTGAACCTTTATAAGCACTGTTGATCACTTTAGTGGATAAAACGGTTTCGTCTAACACTCTCACTAATTACTCACTTTGTCATCAAAAAGTATACTTGTCATATTATCTACTACTTGTAAAGGAATCGATTAAAACATGCTACCGGTTTCTTACTTATTGTTTTCTAATTAATCGACAAGTATTGTTAACTGCCTCATAAAATTCGTAATTTCTACGGGTATTTTTGAATAACTCTGCATTTGCCACAAGTAAACAGTTTTCATACTGTACCACTCATGCGGATTGTGGAAAAAGGCTTTCCATCTCATTAATTTTACTGGTTTTATTCGAGAGGATGTCTGTCTGCTTCGACTAAGTTCAAAATAACTCGTGCGGTCGCAACTTTTTGCTGATCTATTCCGTTATAATCCGCGTTTCCTCTCAAACCGTCCACGGAATGTGTGCTTGCTGTTGATAGACAGTCTCAACTTCTATTGCTTTGCTCTTGCTTCAGGTAGTTGGTCACACATTATAAACTTTGTGATATTCCTATTATAGTTGAAACGGAAGAATAATGTGTTACAGTACATTGTTCAATGAAGGTTTTCTAGGGACTTAGTTATGATCTTTTTACACTAGTGTAGCTAGTTATCTAACAGACAAAAGTGATTTGTCCCTTAAGAGTCTTTTACATTGAGGTCTCCTGTATAGGTATAAGAATTATGTAGCATCTCATTCTGTTCCGAAAACGTTTGGCTGGACAATCAACTGCTATCTTTGTTGTTCCATAGTTTTAGCCACCACTTTCTTCTGACTGACCATTTTTATAAACTAACTTATTCCCTAGAAAAATCTGCGCAGTCCGATAGCAAAAGTGCTATCGAGTAACCAGCCCAAAGAAAAAATGCCCCCTTGGCATGGTTCTGATATGGCTACGGGCGGTACCCGTTCCCGGAACGACAGCATTCTGATTAGATTAATTTCGGCGTTTATAATTGTAAGTATGATATCTGCATTGCTGCACAGAATTAGCTCCCATGACAAAATAGTAAGACTGAAATGTAGACTAGAATGGCCACCGAGAAACGGGACAGATGATTGACGCGCCGTAATTGCACTTCTTTATTCAAGGTAACTCAACATACCGGTAGTAACTCTTTGGTCAGGTAGGGTTACTACTCAGAAACGTTGTTTGTTCACAAGCGTACTCAACATTGGTTTCTAACGTGACTGACTTTTTGCGTGCAGCTGATTGGTTTATTGCTTATGTGGGTAGAAGTATATCCAACGACTATTCCAGATTAGGCTTCCAGTCTGATGATTACACTGCGTCCATCTGTTGACTAATACATGTAGTTTACGGTTTGATTCAATAACGTCACTTAAACGTTTTTTTTTTCAATCTGAAATAAAACAGGCAGCCAAAATCCTTGAGCATTATTGTGTATCCTTCAAAGCCCAGACCGTATAATTCAGCACCAATACCCCTGCCTTAGATTGTTGCAACTAATGGTGGTCAGCTAATCGCAAAAAGCAATGGCGTCCTTGACACGCCATAAAACAGGGTTATCTTTATGGCATATTATTGGGAATAGTTTAAGAGACCAGACGCGCTTGGAATGTTCAGTTTATTAGCTCTTATACAAAGTCTGAGAGAGGTTATAGAACTTTTTAACATGACTAGCTACATTGAGTAAAGTAGTTGGACTAAACTAACTCTCACACGGTTTGATTGATGGTTGACTGACTCAAAGTTTATAATGAAAAATGATTGATCAGACTTGAAAACGTGATACAAAAGATTTAAACAGTGATCAGACGACGCGTTGTAAACATTAGTCGTGATATGTGGTGGTAACAGGTTTCGATACGTCTGATTGAACAGTACACAAATTTTCGGACGGCTTGACTACTTTTTGCACTTGTTTAGAGCAGCTATTTCACGTTCTCGTCTTTGGGATGCTCAAAACTCCTAGCTTGTTTCATTTGCATTTTATATCCACACTGAAGAAACGTATAGTGGCGAGGGAAACAGTATGATAAGTCAGTGGGCTACACCAGTCGAGTATTGATACCTGCAGACAAAGGTCTTTCATAAGAACTCACTTATATGATGGAATTCTCTACAAAAAGGAGACCAGCATACGACTATAATACAGAGGAATTAATCAGGAGTAAACTTCACTAGAATTACACTCACCACTGTGAACGATGAACTGTCATATCTGCGGGATTTGCCAAGCAGCCGAATGAATAATCGGCAGCTGGAAGCCTCGATAAAAGAATCTTCCAGCTTTAGTCAACCAAGTAGCGCATGCGTTTTTATTTGGTGATAGTATGATGAGTTGGTAGTTAATAAAAATTGCACAACAGACAGCTGGACAATCTGTTCTTTATACACTAGCTATTCTGGCCGAACGATCGCCGTCGATAATGCGATCATATTCAATGTGAAATCATTAGCGCGGTCGTAAGTACGGCTGCTTAAGGAAAGCGGAGCTGGGTTCAAAGTTCCGCTATGACATAAATATGAACTACTTAAAATTAGATAAATCGGAAACATACCACAAAGCTAATGCTTTTTTCTGAAGGCTACTAAGTAAAAGATCCACGAGATTACGGGAGTTATGACCACTTTCGGCAAGTTTGCGTTTTATTGACAAAAATCTTAAACTATACAACATAAATGTACAGGAATACATGGGGAAAATATATATAAAATATCTCCAGAAAACCAATAAAGGGGACAATCAACAACCAGGCTGATATGCATGCCGTCAAACAAATATGAATACACAATCACCAAGCAAATAGACGGATTAATAACTGATTGGTTAGATCATGGATTGTGGTACCACCCACAAATTAATTGAACCACTCATTGTTGACGCTATAATCTAGCAAACGGTATCTACTTTTCAAAGGCACAGTTTTGTCCTGATGGAAAAATTTACTGTTCCGGTTGTGAATAGTATTGGATAAAATAACCCACCTTTTTCTTTTTGTTATATGATGTCATTATTTGAGGTGGATGTTATCTTCTATGTAATCCGTATATTGAGCAAAGTCCAGTCTACAACTCATTTGCAGATTATGACCTCAACAAACACGATTGCTAGAAAAGCATGCTGGACAATAAATTCTCCAAGAATGAGTACGGATTTGTATAAAATTTAAAAGGCGCTGCTTATTACATGTGAAATAGAAGACAAACGTGTCCATGTTTTTTTCAGTTAGGTGTGATGGGAATGGGGTACTTTCACACATTCCTGCTTCTAAGTCTTTTCCGGCATGTAAACGACGTGCTCCCACTAACTCATTTGAGACTACGCTTACGAAGGAGCTTCCAAAAACCCCTTTACCACGAGACGTCTGATTATCTTAATCGTGTCAAGTCAAGTATTCATTCATGGTTCTTTTTATCCCGCTTTTCTGTTCTATGGGCAGCAGGTAACAGGAGTTAACGAGTGTAGTCACTGACCTAGTAGCATGGTGACCTTTTGTTGGCAGACTCATGTTCATCAATGCTCGCAAACAATTCTGGTGTAATGACGTGGTTGCCATTAAACATACCTTCAAAAATTGAGGTGTCCGTGTCTTAGCGGTGGAGAGAGAATTTTAAATCACCCTCTCTGTCTGTAATTCTAGAATGTTACTAGTCCGTTCCCTGTTAATGTCCTACCTATTTATTTCTACTCATTGGTTATCCGCGTCCTAGCTTAACTTAAAGCGGCTGTTTGTTTGTATATACTTTTCGTGTAGCCCGGGAGCCTTTGCATTCAAAATGCATTGTACCCGCAAAATCCATTTTACTTTACTCGTTGATGTATATTTGAAATGTTTCAGTTATCCATTGCAAAACTCAACTTCAGTCGTCCGCAGGTGTGCCTACTATTACACAAGTGCTTATAACTCGCAGTCAGCAGAAATACAATTGCAACCCCAGTAAATATGAACCACAACAAAACGGAATTATCGGAAATAAAGAAAATATTCTATCACTGTTGGTATTTAAATCAAATACGGATGCGGCGATCGGGAAAATCTGATTGGCCGCTGCTCTTTTGTGCTACGTGTAAATAGCATTGCTTCACTTGCCAACAGTAGCATACACATTGATGAATGACGCAGCCCAATTAAAACGACGAAACTTCCAATATTTATGTCAACCGTGCATTTTTCAGCGTGAATACTATCTTCTCACTTTTGCAGAGAAACGGCTGACAATGCAATCGTATACTCACAAAAACAGGGTTCTGACTAGAAATAAACCATGTTTTACGCGATGACAGCAAAAAATAATCGCGTTTGACTTCACACTCACAAGGAACGTTCGAAATAAATTGTTAAACTTATCTGGATATTCCAAATTACTGCGAAACTTACTTACGATACACACATGCACACGGATTCTCAGAGGCCAGCAACTGCAGAGCAAATCGGCAGTTAGATTCTTTTCTCTCCCCTCCCCTTCAGACAAAGGTGCAGACTGTACATATTTGGACCGCTGAAGGACGGTTTCTTGATACCAGCTATTATGAACGAACTGGAGCAGGGCAAGATATCACACTAATCCTATGGCAAACGCTCTGCACTTACACACTTTCTTTTCAATGGTCTTTTATACCTCTTCTAAATTGTAGGAAGAAACAATTAATGCCTACCACCATGTTATGGCAAGCTACTCAAAATAATCTGATCAGTGGTAACCCGCAGGTTTATTCGGCCACCAAAGTGCTTATACCAGACTCATGATGACTTTCGTTGTGTGTAAGAAACAAGATAATGACTATCAATCTGTGCGTTAGTGGATTCGGCTGATGGACCAGAATTCGCCCCAAGCAAACTAAATCAATTCGAGCTTTCCTGCACCAACTTCAGTTAGTTTGATGGATGCTTTCATAGGCTTATCCTTCCGGCGTAGCCACTTACCATCAGTAGTGGGGGGTGCGGACGCGTCGACAAAAGGTAACCACATGCTGATACGCCGTCCTTGTCATTGAGTTCTCCAGTCTCCTGTTGTTCAGCTTTCACTGGTGTCTCCACAGTTTACTGTACACGGTCTTCGAAAACATGACTGAACAATGTGAACTGAACAGCTTCTGATCCATGCTATAGTTAGCCATGGGCATCACTGGCGCTATATCTACTTTGCCATCGATAGTCGCTTCATGGTTAAGTTAACGTCGTGTTACCTCTCGCTTCCAGTAGAAATTCTGTGTTTCCGATAACCCACTCGTAAGCAGGACACATGTAAAGTAGACTGTCATCGTTCCTAATGACTGTACAACTGCAGTATATATCAGAGACGTCCCGATTAAACAAAGTGTGATTATGAGTTGATCATATGACTGGTCCCTGATGTCATCAGTATGGCATGTGGTTCATTGATGAACAGTTCGAAATGTACCAAACCTACCTCGACTGATTCCTTAGCGCGGGGACAGGATTCGAGAGTTGAAGCACTATGATCCGTTTATCATCAAAGAAGCGGTGAAGTCAGCGACCGTAGAACAGACACTATGCACCAGAGCACCTTCTGTACTTGATTATCTTAGCCTACAAGCCTTGTTTCACTAAAGACTGCGACCCTGATACCCAAAGCGATCATTGCGATATGGTTATCTGGCCGTCTATGCTACATCAGCATAACAGCATAGACGCATTTCATATACTGACTGACAGTCTCTCGCGTCAACGTACATGCTTCAAAGGGATCTAAGCCTCAGTCTTCGACTTAACAGTTCGACCTGTGAGGAAAAACAAACAGGGTTTTCTCAGAGACCCCACCGGAAGTCTGTAATTCACAACGTTACGTGGGTGCTAAGAAAATTTAAAGATTTTTAGGGGAACCCCACTCACGGCCAGCACTTCAAAAACCTGATTCACCCAATAATGACGTTCCAGCCCAGCCTGGAGGAACATTCAGGGTATTTCGGCATGCAGTTGATGAACTGCAGCTCGCATCAAGCTTGTATTATTCAGTAATTCATAGTATATAGGCGGCCGCGATGAACCGTTGCACGAAGGAAGTGTTCGTTGCTTCCAGTATCTTTTCTATGACTCTGTTCATATTCAGAAAACGTCGGTGCTGAACCTAGAAATTTAATTCTGCTGTACATTCGCTTGATTGTGTCTCATTGCCTAGGCAAATCTACGTGGTCAGCAGGGCACCACACAAAACTGCGAGCCTGACTACTTTCATCTAGATGTTTCCCATTGGTCTATCTAATATGTGTGAACATATTCAGCATAGATTTATCAACCTGCACATACCAGTCGCCTGACCACATCACCAAGTCAGCCCTGAAAGCCACATTCCAGACAGAGACGCAGTTCGCCCGTTTGACACTTGAGCAGTTGAACTGTTTATCTACACGATATTTCAAACTGATGTCTTTTTGTTGAGAGGAATATTAACTGTCAGCTTCGAATAGTATCGCCACAGTGAAATTATGTAAGCAACAAATTAAGAAGCCTGTCAATTTTAACTTGTGTTTTCAACGTCATAATGGAAACCAACTGATTTCAATACTGATTGTTGACCGAAAAGTTATTGCTGGACTATTGCGTCGTTCGTCAGTGTATTAACAAGTACTACTTGGACAGCCCTCACAGACTCAATATCCTGCTCCCGGGCGGTAAATTTCATAAATATGTACGAATGATGAACACCACGAAACGTCTTGGAAGAGGATTCTCCACAAAGAGTACGCTAACTGCTCCAACGATGTGTTCATATGATCGGCTTCTAAAATATTGTTGGTGAATTCAGCAGCACAGCTTTGACCGAAAAGCTTGTAAAACGGAGTCAAATGTGAATTATACAGGAGACTTGTCTGCTCCAGTATTCAACAGAAAATGAAGACCATTCAGTTTGTTTTTTCCCTGCGTACTGCCGCAAGGAACTCACTCAGTTCACCGGCCCAGTCCTGGTGTATGTGCACATACACAAATATGCACTAGTTACAGTGCATTAATTATGGGGCAGTTAACCATCCAGAGTTTGCACCTCCTGCGGAAAATGCCCACGCAACTAACCTCAAACTGTGAGTTGGCGTACCACGCAATGTCCTGCCGAACCGCCTTATACTGGCTAAATAATGAATGTTAGCCACTGCTGAATTTATTGCACTACAGTTAGGCAGTCCTACTTTGCACACAGTGGGCGCGAACGAAGCAGTTAGTTCAGACCATCTTATTACATATACATCTGATTTTCACGTTACATCTTTGTAGTATGCATTAGTACACATCTCAGACCTGCAGTTGATGATTCGCAATTATGACGGTTAGTCTATGCTGGTTAGGATGCAGAACATACAGGGAATAACGGTTGTTGACTTCAAGTGTTGTACTATGTGTTGAACTCTCTAATCAGTGTATTACAATTTTATCCAGGACGGTTCCATGAAAACTCTCAGCAGTGACACTAATTTATGTCATACACCCGCTGACAGAGAACACATCAGGCGCAGATTGTAACACAGCGTTCCAACCACCTCATGTGACCCTCTTCAGGAATGTTACAATCGAAATCATGTTCATTGTATTCGTCCCAGTCCATTTATTAAAAACGTGTTCAACACGGCGCCAATACTGTTTGACTTCATTCGTACTGAGCTCTAAATTCCTCTTAAGGTTGACTACCTGGTACTAACCATCCAATCGACGCTAGGTAACCTCTGATGCTTTCTCCTAAAACTATCTACTTGCCATCGGCCCGTGCGTTTCGATGGTTCTCGAAACAATGCATATACTTGTCAGCGCCATTGGGCACTGAGTAGCATAGCTGAAAAGATCATCTAGGCATTCTGGTGAGGACAAATAAACAATTAGGAAAAAAAGCTGACCAAATACCTGTTTGGCGCTCTTATCAGACTTAGAACGTTACCAGCGGCCGAGACAATTGCCATGATACTCTACAACCCCTGGCTGTCTACCCAAAAGCAGTTCGTGCAAATCCTACATGCCACTTGGCCAATTATTCCACCACCACTTGAAACCCAAGCAGGCGTGAACCACTTGACACCGCCGAATATATGACTCACGTCAGGCACGAGTTATAATGTCACACCTCAACCCCCCAGTACACTTTGTTACGTCCCATGTCGACGATTTTAATGACCTATTTGGCTTGCTCTAGTTTTTCATATATAAAACGCGTGTACCTATTTAATTGTAAAAGCACGATGAGAATGACCGAAAACAGCTGTTCGCATAGCTGATTTCTTATGAATTCTATGGAAAACGATTAGACCACATAGACAGTAAGAACGTGTCAACGTACCTTTGAAGCAATGGCGTCCTAACCACAGGCTAAGCGATCTACTAAATGTAGGTATCTGTTGAATGGATTGATAAGTGAAATTGCACAAAGGCAATTGAAGACAGTTCGACAGTTGGGTGGTCATTTCTATCATTATGGCTTTATTGGCTACCTTATGAAATCCAGTATCAGCAGTTTTAATGTGGAATGTTGAAAACCAAACTCACGTTTTTCAAGTAAAAGTTTTGGGATTTAAAGAAACCGGAAACGTTTCCTGTAGAAAATTATGATCAAGTGTAGTTTAAGCCTAGTCTACCAGACATCATTTACAAATAACTTGTAGTTCACAACACGGACATTAAAGGAAAAGTGATATATTTGCTCTGGCACACAAATTTTCTCTCGTTGTAAGAAAGTTAATGTGATACTGGAAAATTGGGACTTGGAAAAGCCCTTAAAATTACAATTGAACTTAAACCTATCACGCATCTAATAAGGAGAAGAGTTCGTACAGATTGCAGTAAGTAATTCTTATCAATGAGACCAGAAGCCCAATTTGTGGACGTACAACAACAATAAGGAAATCACAATCTGTCGTTGGCTGATTATGTTGGCACAGTACAGACCAACGAAATTAACGAATAACGGAAGGCGTAACATTGAGACTGTTCGTCCAATTCTGATGTATCGTCTTTACCGCGACGGTTGGATTAGCTTCATGTTAGATCTTCTGTTGTGTCGGGGTTTGGATGAGCGGCTAATTGAGTAGATTTGTACCACAACCCTCCTCTATTTACAAAGCCTCTGCATTCACGTTTGCAAATCGTGCTAATACTCCCGATGCGTCGAACCCCCCGGATACAGGACATTCTGCTCCCTCCATTGTTTTGTTCCTTTTTTCTATCGACTTTGTTGACCTTGATTATCGGCGCCTTCTCTACGGCTTTATCCGAAGCGACCGCCAGATTCATAGGTGAGCAGAAAAACCTCAGCGTTTTAGTCTTGCCTGGTCTACTTTCATTCCTCCTGCCCTATGCAAACAGCGGACAATCATATTACTTAATTGGGTTTGATTCTGTTCACTTGGGTCATTCTTTTAGTGACTTCTTTTACGTGGAATTTGGATTGGACCATTGTCAGACCTTCTATTGTGTCGGGGTTTGGATAAGTGGCGAATCGAGTAGGTTTTCACCATAGTTAACATCGGTGAGTGTGTCCATCAGTGAGCAACACAGGCATTTTAATTAATAGTCGATACTGATTCTACAGAGTGTAATAGAGTTGGTTTTCCCGATGTGTTACATATCTGTAGGGCTGGGTAATGATATAAATAATTAAGTTAAACAATATACTATGTTATTCTGATTCCTTGCCTAACAGTTTTTTACACATGATAGTTGGAGAGTGAAAGGGTTGTAGTGAAACGTATAGAGAGAATAAAGACTGCAATTGTGACCGATGACTGGATAACAGAAAAACTACCCTTTGAATAGTGGACTCATCTATACGCTAACGAGTTTGGAGAGAATAAATTTAATCATGCAACGAGTCAAGACTGAATCGCGGTGGAACGCATCTCAACGCTGCTGGAAGTAATCCGATAGTCAAACTGCCGACAACAGCGTGGATATATTGATGTTTTCATCGAATATACGCCGTGAGATCTCTGTTAAATATGCCGATACGATAGATTTTGAAAGGGTAACTATTAGCGTTGAATAAGTCCTCCGGAGCGGCTGCTGCAACTTTTGTAACTTAGTCTTAAGATAGTGTTTGGATAGATGTACATTACGGGGTGTGGCTGATGAAATAGTCTGTGCCACCAAATAACACGTTCTTATCACAATTTGATCGGTCATCATCTGTTCAAAAATAAATCCAGTATAGTAAGCCACTTTTCTAAACTTAGCTACATTTTCTTCATTGGAGCATGTGCCTCATGGGATAAAATTAATGTCAGAAAGACAACGAGTTAGCTTTCATGAAAATTACATTAGAGCTTAGCGTAATGCAACTTATTCTCAAATGACCGTTTGGTTGATCTTATTCATTTTCTTATAAGAAACAACTCAGTTACCAGCCTCGAAGGTTTGCCGTATAAGGCAGTCGTCCTTTCTTAATTGCTTGTCGGTGCAGGACTTACGTATGGATCTGCAGGTTTTTATTTTCAGTTGTGATATATAGATGTAATAACAGAAAAGATGATAACACCAGGGAATTGTTATTCATAAACAAAATGCACAATGGTGTTCGCAGGTTGCAATAATGTAGCACGTCGTCATTCACTTGAAAGTTAAGGTGGTGAATATCTACGTAGTCGACGAGTCAAATGGTGAAAAATCCTCAACACAGTACAAGTGTGAGTCTCCGCTGAAAATTCATAGATCAAACGGAAACAAGAAATAATGCAAATGTTAAGGCACATGCATTATAATCACCCCTTGATCTGGTTCGTATAACCAGAGAATCCATTTGGGGCACGGCCACCAGGAAGCAAGTTTATCTTCATCACTGGTAAACTGTAATCAAAATTTGTAAACCGTTTACGGTTTGAGCTGCACGCAGTGGCCGAATCTCAACAAATACGATTGTGAACGTTGGCAAGATAGTTGTAGATTAGTGAATAAAATGCTCGAATAGGCAGGCGATCGCGTAGTCATTGCGCGTTTGTCAAAACGCAACCGGTATGAAAGAGGTCAAAGGAGTTCATAAAACTCGGCATGTTGATCTGTGCAGAAGTGAAGCTGTAATCCACTTACCGTAATTGTTCTATGATGGAATGTACTCATAGAACGACCATCCGGTGTATTTTATTCTAAAGTTTTCGGAGTTCATTTTACAAGTTGTTTATTGCCATGAACAGTGCACAGTCCTACGTGACGTAAGTTCTGCCTACCCGTCTAAATCTAGGCAGTCGTAATGGACATGATTTCTTCATCACTGATCTCATTCTACATGAGTAGAGTGAAACAACGTGACTACGGAGCTAAAAGTTGAAAAATATTACAGATTTTAGGGGCGACCTTTTTTTGATATATGATCAAATTATCTGATTCGAGAAGACATGGTACATACGCATTAGCCCTACATTTATGACTAACGCGACACCAAAATGTGCATCTCCCTAAAACAAAGGTTACGATACGTTTTAACTCGTTTGTAAATTTCACCACTAACCTCTTGGTCAGAATAGAGGCTAAGGTAGTGTTTCAACTCGTGGGAAATCTATCTCGATTGTCTACCGATATTTCATTCTTAGCAATACTTCAAAAGAATTGTCTCTTGAACGCTGGTCTGGCTTATCCAGTAATTATTGTTACAATTTAGAAGGGGGTATGTATATTCTTTTTTGATTAACCACTGGCAGTCAGCTCTGGGCTGAAAGTAACTGTCTTGATGGACTTAACCAAGAACATCGATTTTCTTCGTTCGTACTCAAGCTGCACGTTCAATAAATGGGACTATGCATTCCTATTCTATTTTTCCATTTCAAGTATTAGGGTGGTTCGAAACAAATTATATTGTTCAATTGTTGCTTGTTTTACAAAAGCTATTCACTCCCTACCAGAATAGTGGGTAACCTGAATGCCCGTCACAATGAGACCATTATAATGACAACTGTACCATTTGTGATTGTTCACAAGTTGCATCCAACCGGAGCTGACTTTGGACTGCCAGTTCTGCAATCAAATCGGGGTTCTTCGTCCACTGGTTGTCAGCGAGTACTTCAACATGAACTATGTTATACTTTGACATTTGTCAACTTGCTATTCATAACTGCATGTTACTGCCAAAATACACAACGATGTTCGGCAGCAGTGATGAGCTAGCTGGTCTCCCGTACTTATCGCGGAATTGGAAATGGGACTTACTTCAATAAACAGGCCTGAATTATACTAGTAGGACAGATAGCCATGTAACACCGTTGTGATTTTGTACTGACTACATTTGTCATCACTAACAAGTCATAGATGAACAATGCACTTTAAACCAAATATGAAATCGTTTCATGATATAACTCACTCTTATTACCTTAATTGTTCATCAGTTTTGTAAACACAATACCGACTCTTCCTGCGAAGTCTCTAATGAAGTGGCTGGCAATAGCGTTTCATGCTTCTGTGAGAGGGTTTTTACATACTAAATTCGGAAACAAATCAATCTGAAGGATTTTTCGTAATATGCCATCTCACATATCTGTAGTGGTGCTCGATCTGAGGGAATAATTCTTGATTGATTACTGTTTTTCTATGACATCAACCACTGTCGGTTGACTCGAACAGCAGACTAATTAAACTGCATAGTCGCCTTCTATTTATAAGCTTCAAAACATGTTTTCTATTCCCATATCTTATGGCGAGCCCTGAGTCATTTTTCTAAATTGCCAAGTAGAACTTTTAACTTCCTTGTGGGCATAAGTGACGTTCTCGTCATAGTCATCAAGTTTTGAATAAGATTAGCATTAATACAACTCTGTCGTATCATTGCGGTTCCATGGCCACTGGGGTTTCCGTTCGTGGCTGAGGACTGGCGCCAAACTTTTAGTTAAAATTCATATTGAAAGTGAGTGTCTTCCTTCTTTCTCAACATTTTTTAAATAATCCTTGTTAATGCTACTGGAAAATCACCTGCGAAAGGATGTTTATGAAATCCGGAGTAACACTGTACCCAAATGTCCAAACGATGCGCATCCACCATGTGACAATTCCTTGGTGTTTTAATTCATCCTTCCATATTGTTGTACCTGCTTTTACTCTTCAATGAACATTCATAGATTACTGGTACCACATGGATTGTTGGAAACTCCATTCTAGATTTTTGAATTGTTGCACCATCTAGTCACGTTGCCAACACGGAGAATGTAGCTGCTTAAGAGAATTCACGGAAGAGTGTTTGTGTCGTGCTGTGATACAAAATGTTTTTGTTGGATTTTGTCACATCTGGATACCCATCATTTCGGAGAGTTCAATCTGTTACTGATGAGTAGTC
>JTDE01002374.1:69812-90235 GCA_014338405.1 Paragonimus skrjabini miyazakii
GGCCCCTTTCTGCGACACAGGTTCCTCCTACACGATTACCAGAGTAAATACAACGGTCATCCTTGTGGTACGATTTTAAATAACGGAATAATCAACTTGATATTACCGTTATACATTAACTGACTATTCAGCATCTGTTGGTCAGTCAATTTGAATGATCGCCATTTACTAAGCTCTGTTTTGAAACCAAGTCACTAATCATAGGTATACATGTTCAACTTCACAAACCAACGTCATGCATGAAGTATGCATGTAATGCTCAATGATTTTGAAATAGCATGGTGTTACAAACACGCTAACAGATTACGCGATTCAACTGCCTCTAATGTGTTCATCAGGAATAGCGTATAAGAAATTTCAGTATTTCCATTTTTTTTGGTTAAAACATACCTGAACACAACGCCCACAACTTTTGAATACTGTAGCAATACCATTTGTTTGGATATTTTCTAACTCTGTGTGCGCATTGTAAATCCAATTTTAAGCCAGGTTTTTGGAGAGGCAATGGCGTTCCTATGTAATCATTTCACTAGTGATTCGAGTTTTTGAAAAAGTTGGCCGAGCCCAACTTTCATAATTAGTAAGATTTGTGAGAAACTCGCACGAATACGGACTATAAGCGTAGTGGAAGATTTTTATTACAAGCAAAAAAATCGTGAAAATTCCCAGCTCTAGTTATGAAAAAATCAACAACCATAACAACACATTTCCATATGGCGAGCAGTCGACCAGCTGAGTTTTGAAGCCACGCCAGGAGCTCGAGAGTTTCATGCTTTCACATAATTGCTTACCCATCCCGGAGTGTTTAGCCGTATTTACTAAGTGCCTCAGCAGATTGATACCTCCCAGGAAATTTGTCAAGTGGTTTCCTCTGGAATCCACCAATAGGACTTGATTATTGAGGTTGATATACTGGTAGTTAGCATAACAGATTGGCTATTTCAGAAAGAGCTGATTTATGACGATTATAGACCGATGGTCTGTAGTTCAGCTCTCAAATACTGTTTAGGTTTAGCTGCTGCGGCTGTATTTCAATGGAATAATGTATCAGTATATACTTGTTTTATTTATGGGTCCTACTGAGTGGCTACTGCTAACTGTATCAAGATCCAGAGTTGAAAAACGTACACATCGAAAGTGAGGTAGCTCCACTTTGATAATTGTGTGGAAGCTTTTGCTCTGCAATCATTTAACGTCAAAAGTTTAAACGATTTTCAGTAATGGCTAGGTATCTTACAATAATCTATTGTAATATGCCAGCCGGTTGTCTTCACGCCGGCCGTCTGTTGCACTTACGGACCAACTCTGGGGTAATGTGGAAACACCGAGAGACAACGTTCTTCCGAGGTAGGGGTTCCAGCAACAGTCCTGTGAAAGGATACAACAAGAAACAAGCATGAGCCAAAGGCCCAGTAAGCCATGCACAAAACTTACACAAACTAAAACTAAAACGGTGTCAACAACACAGCAGCTCGCCCTGTTACACAATTCAAATTCAACCTGTGCGCGCTTGCTGGTTTCTACCGCAAGTTACACTAAGAAATTAATTCGGTGAAACCTTTTTTGAATAGTCCATTAAATTGTCTAATCGCTTCTGTTACCAAACTTGGTGATAAAATGGTTACATCATGTTTGCGTCTATGTAAATATTTATACAATCAAGCTGGATTACAATGTTCCTCTGAAAAGAGTCTTCAGTGCTATATTATAAGTGTTTTGCTAATGAAACTGACATCAGATTGTCAGATATCAAATAACTGAACAAATTTAGCCGTAATACAAACACTGTTTACTATTAAATATCTTATCCGTAATGCTTAATGGTGACTCACTTTCGCGATTTCTAAGTAGAACAGCATTTATAATGTGTAGGTTGACCGAATTAATAATCTGGAAGAAAATGCAATGGTGAAAATTAGGGCTTCGATCAGATTCCACCCAGCAACAAAGCAGCATGCCGAAACGCTCTTCTATATGAGCGACGTAACCTGCTTTGTTTGTTAACACATTAGAAACATAAAGGGCTACTTACATAAATTGAATTCCTAAGGCGCATGTACCAATCAATAATGATTAACTGATATGGAATTCGTGGTGCATAAACGTGCAAATTAAAATTAAAGAGACACCGCCATTATCAAAATTTAAGGCATGTGACATAACAGAATACCATATAATTGACGTGATACGTTGAACGTTTCTCGCTCAACTTCCGGAAATGGATTAATTTTTATATTAAGCTTTTGAAAATATAGCGTTCTTGCCTGCTGATTTCACATTCTCATGTAACACTTACTTTACGTTGCACTGGAATACAGATCGGCTGGTTTTTATACAGATTTATTCTGACTTTCTGCAACTAGGGTAGTGGTAGATTTTTATATCTCAAAGTGCGACACATTACTTGCCTTAATGCAAACTGAATAATGCATTATGAACTCCGAGCAAGTGAGCAAGGGTTATTTATTTTTTTGATGATATATCCACGGTTTATTGGAAGTTTGTCTGACTGCATTTTGTGAAATTTGAGTAAAATGTTTAATGTGAACTTACTTACTGAATAATATGTGAAATTTGGATATGGTATGAATTTCGCTAAATTAATTTAGATTCACATGTTGAAGATATGAGCAATTTCGGATATCAAAGTTTGGTAGAAATTTTTAAAAATCGTTATCGTATATCTAAAGTGATATGGTTTGTTGAAAAATAAACTACTGCAGTCAACCACGTTGACCAAAACCGAATAAGAATGCACACTGCTGAAACTAGTGTAGTGAAGATATACGGCTGCAACGTATTGCTCATCATTAGTCAGGCGGAGGCACGTATTTGGGTGCTGAATAGACAAAGAAAAAATACAAGATGAACACAAGCTTGCACTCCGGCAAGGTTTGGTGTTTTCTGGTAACCGTAGCGTTCCAGGGATTGGTTTTATTTGCAAGTGAGTGTACTTCTTTTAAGTGGTTTCAAAGCACAACCCTTTGTTGACCGAGTAAATAAACACTTATTTCGTTAACCGTGTGCTTGGCTCAAAACGCTGCTAGATTGTTTGGTTATTGTCTCTCTTGCATTAATCCACCCGTGTGATGTAGTTTGAAAATGTTTAAAAATGATTCATTTTGTATTGGATTCTGAAGTTTTATCCACCGTACCGCCCGTCAGATGAACACTACCAAGATAGAGGTACGTAAGATAACATCTGTAATTAAAATTTTCATCCTCAGGGCACTTTTCAGTCCATGCTTGTTTTGAGGATACGTTGGCGACCGGACCGTTGGCTACTCAGAAAGAAAGAGAAGCGAAGTAACAAATTCGCCTCGAGTCAACAATATTAAACTAAGGCTGGGTTGACTTATAGATGACTTCGAATTTCCAAAGGTTATGGTTTGAATCGGAGTCTGATCACCTGATCACAATGGTACTAACAAAAAAACCGGTTATAAAATGTCACTGAGTGCTAATTCCGAATGCTCTCAACTCTGTAAGTACACAACAAATTCACCTGCTGGTAAATATTACTCCAGGTTGGTTAACAATTGACTGATCAGAATAGTTCAGGACAAATTGTCATTGACTCCGACGTGATAACCCAACCGAATGTGTTCTCAGTAATTAATCCCGAGTCTGAATGGGTCAAGCTTCTTATGAGGGTTTATGTCATTTGGCTGAACTTTCAATTCAATTCTAACCCACTTCACTTTCTTATACGTATGGGAAAAACAGGTGTTGGGGATTAGAACAAAAAAACGTAACGTGGGATGCAATGTGCAGATAAACAACTGATGGGCATATTTGAAACTAATTAACACTCATTCGGTGAAATGATATTTGCCTATATCCGTGAGCAACTTACGTTCAACTAAGCCATCAACTTATCAGGATGATGTTCAGCATTAAGTTGTATTTGGTGTTCACAGTCTGCCGTCTTGAAAATGTGATATTTTTGATTACCAACAAACATTATTTGGATACAGTTAACGTAATAGGTTACCACGTCACATTCAAAGCTTCTGTTTGTCGTAGCAAGACTGTCTGTCACTGGACGATAAAATACCTCACAGTGAATTCTCTGTTAAAGAATCCTGTTGCAATGTATATATAATAGATTCAGTCGGAGACTGTCGATTTTTGACTTGTGGCCAAAACTCACTAGATGTGATTCGACAAGCTTTTGATGATACTGTGTTGTTCATGCTAGCCCGATTTGCTTAGCTAGCAGTGTTTAACCAGATTGTGCTGATTTTGGTTTGTCAACTGAAGCTAGGAGGGCACCATATATGCACAATATGGCGATGATCGAACAACTTGAGCAGTAAGCAAGATTAGATAACATGCCGAATAGTGAACCAATCATATTAAAAATCATGTCGGTGAAACAACAGACGCCACTCGGGGCATCATTAGCTAACGTATCCAGTGAAGTGAGGTAAGCCTTCCACATAAACATTTACTATAGTTAATGATTGCTACTGTTCTCCATTCGAAGAAAGCCAGATAGAAAGATCATGCGCCGTTTGCAGAACATCAGACAGACGCACTTTCAAATTTTCGCCTGTTCAAAATTGATAGCAGCTTTCAAGGATCAGCAGAATTTACAGTCAGGCTCTTTCGTAAAAGAACTATAGACCCAGGCCTTGCTATTTATGCTACTCATAAGTGGTAAGTCTATACCTGCGAGTATACATGTTTGTGCACCGGCCAACATTTAATGTACGTGAATCAAATATAATAATGCTTAAATTTTATTTTAGCTTCAGCTGAGTCATCATAATTAAGATATTCTGGAACCAAATATAATTTCTAGTGCATTTTAAAGTAGTCGTATCTTTTCTTTTTCTTGCTTCCGCAAGAAGAGGTCGTTCATTAAGGTCACCGATTAAGTGACAGAATCAATTTATTTTGTTTCCTTCGCGTGAATTCGGCTAAATGCAAGTGTGAGTGTATAGTTTTCGTTGATTCTTTGCGAAGTCAAATAGAAAAACTAAACCAATGTAACTTTTGAGAACAACCTGGTGACAGAACGGTGTCTCAGGGAATCGAAAGTTCATCACCAACTGGTTTGGCGACATCCTATTTACTGTACACATAAGGGCGTGAACGTGCCTAGCGTTGAAGTTAGTCCCCTCTTTCCTTCACTAATAAATTCTTATTTGTTTGTTTTATGGAACAATTTTGTTTTTTGCTCTACTGTCTCACAATATACTGATTGCTAACGGCTTAGTCTAGTGTGCAGGAATTACTTGGACTTGATCTGTATATATTTCGTTGTTGTTAATTCGATATATAATTAACCATTTTTTGTCTGGATGAAGCTGTGATAATCAGTTGTGTTCTGCCCAAGTCCGAAGTTCACAGTTGCCTTTGTAGTCCGCACATAACTATGGATCATACCAGTTTTTCAATGTCTGACATAAACGTGAAACAACTTAGCTCATTCAAACTGTATCATGTTCTAACAGTCATGAGCCATGCACAGTCATCAGTAGATATGCAGATCACAAACATTTTACGCACAACCGTTAAAATCTCCCGAAGTATGCACATATCTATTCTTCATAGTGAACCAGGATGAGGATAAGACACTCGTTGCAAACCGCGAATGTTTGCCGGAAGAACATTTGTTCCTGAATCCGAAAATGTTAATTCAAATGAATTTCGATGGACACGAATAGTTCAGTAATTAAAATGCAATCAATCAAACCAACTACAACAGAGCAATATACGGCAATCTCCGCATCACTGAACACTGTCTGCAGCTGATTAGAATAACGCTGAAGATAGTAGCAGTAGGTAAATTTAGGCTATAACCTTTTGATCAAAAACGAAGGGACATTTTTAGTGAGTAAACCATTAGTGACCGAATATAACTACTGATAAATTAACCTGAGTTTCGGATTATACGTCAAATAATTGGTAAATCAAAATAAGATGCCATGTTAATCCTAGAGAAATTATACTACTGTTAATTTGCTAGTAGAACAAAATTTGAATGTGGAAATGGAAGCTGAAGCCATTTCGGATAGAATGAGTTTCACCACTCAGAATTAGATGGCAGATTAGTTAACGTAAATATATGATCTTCGACTGTAGTTGTGCCAGTCATAGAAACAACATGTCTAAACGCAACAGGCTTTTTTACCGGCTGAGCGCAATCCACGCAATATGAAACGTTGACCTTGGCATTTTTCAGTTGCTCAAATATTAGACTGGTTGGCCACAATGACAGTTATTTTAAGCAATATAGGATGGTACCCTCAATAAAGTAATCATAACTAACAAAACCTGCATCACCAAATATAAACACATGGGAGTTAAACATCATACACAAGTTGCCAACTGCTCATCTCGTGAAACCTTTGCCAAATTCAACAAAAGACTACAAGGCATTCAGAGTGATGAAGTCCAACAAACGCTACTTGGAGAAACTTGGGGAATCTGCTGACTGCTGGCTTGGTGTCGAGCACTTGTTCTACACGTAAGTTTTAACGCCATCGTAATAAGCTGAACATCTTGAATGTTTGTGATTTATAAACTCGTGGACTACTACGAGCTTGCCTGCAAACAGAACACAAGCTGCGGTGTCATCCATATACTTTGAACAATAATCTGTCCTTTGTTTGTATCAGAATTACCTCTCTCCAATGTAGGATGGTCAAGAACACATAATATTTATCCTATGGCATGGCAGCTATGCCTATAATCTGCAGATTTTTCTTACGTTTTCATAAGCCTTTGATTGACTAATCTAAAATTGTCCGAACAAGCAGAAAACAAAAAAACATAAACTTGATTCAACAACCGTAAGAGAACATATATCTGTAGACGTGAACCGTGTGCGTCCGAGAATGTATGGGTAACTGACGTTGTTTTCCGAACATTGACACGGCTGCTCATAATACTGGTGGACCATGAGATGTCGAATGCAACGGTTTGCGAATAACGTATTCTCTCTGTTTACTAAAGAAAGTCACTTGAACGGTTTTAGGGTATCTTAAAGTTTATTTTACCAGCTCTAACAAAATTGATAAGCTTATCCTCATGTACGACCATGGTGGTCAACTAAACAAACTTCTACCCCTGTCTTAATGTTTGGTGCAATAACTCTGACGGTCTTACTCCTAAGTAGGTATTCTGTGAACTCGGTTGAATGAACCACACACAAGCATAGATGAGTTGAGAAGTTAATATTTAGACGAGTGCTACGGTGCAACAGAGGGAGAAATACTGGTGCTCAAAGTGAAACATACAATTAACAAAAACCCTAAAGACAGATTTCTTGGCATTGATATATGAAATGCATCTTATTACTCTCGAACATGTGGTTCGCATTAAAAGGCGATCTCTTATCATGAAGAAATCGGTTAAAACCACGAAACAATTTAAGAAAATGATACTGCCAACAAAGAGTATAATTTTACCGAAGTTGGGTCCAACAAGGAAGTTCGCATTTGTAGTAAACTGCACATAATGTGTTCGGTATATACTCGGTTGTTTCTACCTCTATATCCGTGATTACAGTTAACCCATTCATATAAAAACCGCTGAAAAAGGGAAGTAAAACGGGCGTGTGACAGAATCGATCTGGACACTAAGAATAAACCTCAATGTAATATTATGGGCATTCATTCGATGTTCAGGGTGTTGCGTTTATCTGCGTGACCGACACTTACGTCTTTTGAACTTCTAAGATCAGTTTTGTCTATGCTTGCTTGATCCCTGTCCTTTTTCCAGAGGAGCATATTTCAATCGTTTTCCATAGTGGTTTTCTGGAATTCATGATATCCGACACTGCAGGTAAAGCCAGACACATAAAACGACCAACTTGTAAACCATGTTTTTACGCGAGCTCATCGTCTTGCATTGAGTAGCTCAATTAGCGACAACAACGATTCAGTCAAGTTCCGACAAACTCCGTGAATATAATTCTTTATAATTCACTACAGTTGTCACACATAAACATAACTCACAAATCATCGAGTTCTATAGAGAAACGAACGGCGTACCTCATTTAATTTGACTTCTAAAGTCGTCACCGTCATCGTAAGCAACTGAATCCAGCCGAACAAAGATGAGGGACTGGGAAACATGTGTCAAAGGATTATGTAAGTAGTTACAGGTTGCGAATTTAAACAACTTGCGAGGGTTCGAATCAACCAGTTTTGTAAAAATGTTTTGTGTTCTGGATACTGACTACCAGACTTTCGTTTTATTTGTGGAATAATATGATCTTCCAGAATCGAAGTTCAGCGGTGACATTCAAGTAAGTAAACCTTACGTTGGTCGCGCATTTGTCTAAAACCAGCTGAAGCACTGCAGTTAAATGCTTAGCTAATGCCGCATTTGAATGAGGCTCAAACATCTCATTCACGTTTAAGAGATCCGCAGCAAGTATGTGATTGATTCTAATCCAATATATTCTCTAAATACTTGAAGGTGTTGGTCAAATTCACAAAGTCAAAATAGAAAGAGGTAGGTTTATTTGCATTCAGTGACAACGCAGTTTTATAGAAGATGTATTGGAAAAATATTTCACCAAATTGCGACGTCAATATCATGATACATGAGCTTCTGTAGAACGGAGAATGCAGTGCGTACCCAGTCGTACATTTGTCTCAATTATAGCTTGAGCGTTGACGTAAAATTATACTTGACCGCAAAGTAAATCCACCTGTTGCAATTCGCGCGGTCTCACTTCCATGTTGGACGATCTTCACGTCCTTGATCACTGACGCGTTTTTTAGTAACCAGTCAGTTTGTTTTAAAACATGAAGGGTGGTTTCGATTCTTTCAATTTTGGTATGCTGTTTGGTTCGCCCTATATGTAATGGAATAAACCTCAATATGGATTCAATATTAGTAAAGACTTCACCAAGCTTTGTGGCGGTCTGAACGGCAAAAAGCATAAAAATAATGGCACAAAGCAATGTGTGTAAACACCTCCATTGTAATTTTAAAAATTACGAAACTGAGACGGTGATCACTCCACGGCAAAATAGCTGATGAGTGAAAAGTTTGTTGTGCAGGAAATATTGGTATACAATAGCACGGTATTAAATGGATTCCATAGATATAGTGTGTAACAATTCGTGGTGAGCTGTATGGCGTTCAACAAGGCCGTTTCATTGGAACGGAATTGAAAACCAGTGCATCATAACAAGTAGTTGAAAGGTATTATTTTATCAAAAAACCTAATGAGGTCATATGTTTACATAACCCTAACACGTTTTGAACTTGAGATATTGGAACTATTTTAATTGGTTTAAAATATACCAAGTATACATGTTGACGTTTGATAACACTTTGTTTTATCGCAATAACAATACATTGAGTAATGGGTATTTACAAGTGATTAATTTTGTAACTTCAGGTAGGCTTGTCTTTCTAATACGTTTTCAGCTATTGAGAACGTTACGACTTTTATCGCCAATTTATCATAAGGTCAACATTGTTTGATAAACAGAGCTCCAATGAGCTAATCAGAAGTTATGTATGCGTGGTGGATTGCCATAAAAATGGAGTTAACTTAGCAGGCACGGCAAACAATAGGTTGAGTATAATGACTGTCAGATTAGTCTGGTTTTAGAGTTTAACCACGGTTAACATGATATACGTTGCTATCAAACTTTGGCACTTTGAAAAACGTACCTAATTAATTGGATAAACTTATGTTGGTATGGATTGTGAAAGGGTCATTGCTGTGTCAAGTGACTTAGTACACTGACTGAGATAGGAAGCTTTCATTCAGATTAATCTCCGTGCTCGTCCAGTTTATGTACGGAGCAGGTGTTAGCACAAACAGCCGGTAACTTGAAGAAAACGTTCTTAACTAGTAAAATGTGCACGAAAACCCTCAGTCGTGTTTCCACCGTTGTGACCTTACTTATAAAGCCATTCGCTAATAGCGTTTTGAAAATAGAACATTTCTTCCTGAGGCAGTCACTTATAGCGACTGTTCAGGTATGGCTACATGCAGTAGGCAGTAAGCAATTGATGACCTTACACAAATTATCTACGCATTGTCCACTCTGCATTGTTTCATCCCGTCAGTCAGCTGTCATGAGGAACCCCGTAACGTCGGCCAACATACAAACTATGACCAAAAATCTAACATGCACCCAATCTTGGTGGCAGACGTACTTGACTGTGGATTTAACAAGGTAGTTCTCTGTGACCAACTGTGGAAGAGGCACTGTGTCACTTGTACGTGCACCTATACTTGGCGAACAATTGTATAGTTAACCAAATACTGTGGCCTGACATAAAACGGTTAGTTTGTTTGCGAGGGCCTCAGCATTCACTACAAAGTAGATCAGACAACGCATGTGCTATTATGGAACTTCTCAACTGATTGGAAACAGTTTCATCAATTTCCGTTGTCCCGCGTGTTCAATGAACACCGAAGTAGTTAATTGCATACCCACCAAAACAACAGTTTTGTGAGAGTATGTGTTACATTTCCGCGGCGAGACGTACCAATCGGCAGTGTGACGTAGCTTGTTCAGAGAATATCACAGTTGCTCACGACTGACATCCTATTTTATATGAAATAGCAAAATCAACATTTTTGAACAGTTTTTCTTTTATGGCACAAACTATTTAAATGGCCGGCTGCGGCACTTCAAATAAATTAACCACTTTTCGTTTTATGTAAATTAACGAGGCCTGACAAAAGTGAAACTGGAGTATAGTGCTTTTGTTTGCAAGAGGCTGACTAAAACAGTTCACGGAAATGCGACAGTTGCCATCAGTTGTTACTGATGTCTATTTATATGAAGTTAAAATACCCTACCATCCACCTGTGGTCAAAGTGTCGATCAAAACTAATGAGTTGTGCGGTTTCAACTTGGAGGGAAATCATAGTTGCGACTCCATCGATTGTAGCTAACGGGACAGGTATTATGCCTGCCATCTAGGCGATCGAACAGTTAAAGAGTTAGTCGTAAGTGAATGTGGTTGAGAGTTTTCACGCTATTCAACCATGGCTAAAGTGATGTCAGTGCCATAGTGGTGGGCACGGAAAAGTGGTCTAATTTTCAGTGTCGACCGTAGCACAAATATGCACTACTGACGAGTTGTACTCAAATTGAGAGTTGGTAACTATGCTTCTTTTCAAGGCGGCTGATTAAAATTTCTAGGGAACTGCGAAAGCCACGATCAATTGTGAGCGTTTTTCAGTGTTTATGAGTTTCTGCTTTCAGGGTAACAAGAAATTCAATTTTACTTAACCTGATAGATAGTCAACAAAACTTTCCCTCTATAAGAAAACTTTCCTCAGCGATAGAACGGACGTGCAAATCTCCATATACTAAAGTTGTGCATAACGTGAATTATTTATTCAGTTTCGTTCGCTGCTGCGATTGAACACTATTACTGTTCTTGCCTAAAACACGCTCCATAAGACAATGAAATTTCCTCGCAGTGATATCTGTTCACAGCACTACATGTCAGTTCTTATCAACAGCAATTACATTGAAAGGCTTGATAGCATAAACTTATAAGTTAGAAGTGCAGATGTTTGAAAATCTCCTCCGAGAAAGATTTGATCATTTCTGCGACTTCACTTATCGTCGAGATTAACCGTTTTGCCTCCGAATTGATTACCTCAAAGAGCCTGAACTTTTGTGCCCAGAGAATATCCGTTTTGATTTTGGAAGATCTTCTCATTTACAAGTTGGCGGTTTAGCAATGGGCAGTCCACTGGGTCCAGCACTTGGTGATATATGTCCCGGAATTCTAATATTGGTGTTATTGAGGTGTCAGCCTCATTAAACGACATTTGAATGACATTTTGTTTTTTATCACTAATATTCATTTTGTTTCACTCCTACATTATTTCAATTCCGCTCATCACAATCTTTCTTTTTCCCGTTAAAAGTAAACAAACGATAATTTGTCTTTCTGGACATTTCCTTCACTAGATGGCAGGATGATTAACTACAGTGTGCAATGCACCGCAGCGCCACATGAATCGGACAGTATTTGCAATTTGCTTCTTTTGCATCAATTACTTACAGCAGGGATCTGGTGCAAACTTTTCTTCACACAGCCCAACAAATATGCACCGATGACTGCCTGAAATGGGAGGAGAGGTGGATAAGAAAAGTGTTACACACAAGCGGATAGTCTATAAAGTTTATCGACATGCATAACCAGAAGATGGCGGTCAGTACGGTTCTCAAGAAGTAAGTCTTTCTGAACCTATCTTTCAAAGATGGACACTCCACAACCGACATAATCCGAAAATTACAGAAACTTACATATCCTGCTGGAGAATTGCGGTTGCTACTCATAACTAAGAGTGTCACTGAGCTTGTGCTGAATCGCGATATATCGAAATATTTTGTCTCACATTTATTCTATCAGTTCATTTGCAGTTGCCGTGACATATACATCAGCTAAACAAAATGGGTGCCTACAATCAACATTGGATGATCATAGACCCACGTGGTTGGTGTGTGGGATGATATAACGGACAATGGGAATGAAACAATTACACCGAGACCCCAACTTATCCATTGGAAAGAACGTCGTTGAAACAGGTCACGTTATTAAAACAGCCAACTCGTTTCAAATATTATCGCGTAATCGAAATCTTAAATTGCTTGTTGTCTCCAAGTCAATGCTGGTTAGTATTTGCCCTTCGGTCCTGTATACATGAACTGTTGACTTAGGCAGATGTCTGCCCTGGAAATGATTAAAGTTCTTGTTTTAACTAAACCAAGTTGGTGACTGTTCCTATTTTTGTTGCTATCCACATGTCCCATACATTCTAATGTTTTATAATAGTGACTGAAGAGGGTAAATAAAATGTCAACATCTAGCCATATATGTTTTCTATCGTAATTGATGGACTGGACCTGGGAACTCAGTGTTATAATTATTAATGGCCGTCTTAGCTGTGAATAATTGTTTGTTAATTGTTCGGGACTTTGCCTGGCGTCGCCTACTTTCGGATTACTAGAAACAGAACTCAACATTAGACGCCACTCACGTTTTATTTTGACAATTTTATAATGAGGGTTATGCAGTTAGAACGCTTCAATCGTTTAATCAAAAACTTGAAGTGCAGTGCAATCCACTTGATCTATTTGCAACACTGGACATTGGGAACGACTTATGAGCTATAATACGGTGCGACCACTTATAAGCTAAGCTGGTATTGTGCCCTACCTAATGGTTATTACATACAATGAAAAGGTCAAATGAACTTATTTACAGTTTCCTACTCTAAAATGACATTCATCGTTTCCAAACAGAAGCCTCACAAAAGCAGTGGATCGATCTTAAAGTCGAACCAATTCGGTCGACTCCAGACTGCACCACTGATACCTCTCAGATAATATTACCACAAATATAGCAAGGGTGGATAGCTGTCAGTTGGATATAAAGTGGCATAAGAGACACCTTTATCCATCACTCCAAAACAATTGTCAAAAGTTCAATTTAACTGACTGCTGAAGAACATAACACACGAGATGAAATATTGTAGATGAGTTTTGATTAAAAGATACCTTCCATAAAACAATCCATATCTGGCTGCATATATCTTGCGCACATCTCAATAGAATAAGGCATAACATAAGAAACGATAAATGATTCTACGGAATGGGGTGGTCACACGAGTGTTTGGGATGGAAGCCACGTGACGACCAGTATTTCGGACGACCGAATGCATAACATCGTTATAACAGTCGGTTAACCACCACATGTATATCTCATCGGTCCAGGCAACCTGACTTTGATAGTTACTCACTGAAATGGTGTCCAATACCAAAACATTTTCTCCGCGAACCGCAATTACGTCCGGCTTAAGTGATCGAGTTGGACGTGCGCACTCGTAGCTCCTCCAAGACTGTGTACAATCTTCCACGAAGACGTCGAGCAACGAGCAGAAATAAACCAACCATCCCGAATAGCCAAATGGAAGATTGGATCAAAAGGCCAAGTATTGTTGTACAAATTTTTAACGTGAATCGACAGAATACCTGAACGATATCGATTGATACTTCGTTTCAGGGAAATGGATTACAATTGGATGTCAAACGGCCTAAAGATATACCATGATCACATAATATGGCATTCATACCCAGCAGAGTTCTTTCGAGCAGTCAAGAGTTTGAAGAACAACGAAAACGTGCCGAGCTCCAAAAATGTGACGCACGCACCACAATTAATATATGGTAACAGGTAACTAGATATTCGCAAAACAATCGAATTGACGCAACAAAGTAAAACATCAAGTTGTAGGTCGACTGAACTGTTGGAAACAGAAGGAGTAAACTGAACACACAGAAACACTTGAGATGGATGGATGTGAGTCGGACTTTCACGTGTGTTAACTACAAACGTCAATACTGACTGCATAGCGAATATTGCATGATCTTTTGGGCCGCGTTTTCGTGTTTAATATAACACACATTCTGTGTGAACGGGCTCAATGGTGGATTAGTAACGAGAGTTTCTAAATGACCGCAGTTGCCATGAGAGCGGTTGGTGCAGCCTTTTCTGTCACCTCGAGAATTCCGGACCTTAGTCCGCTGAAAGTTCTTTCGAAACCAGATGTCACGAATGGGGTAGAGAAAAAGCTATCAGCGGCTGGGGAATGGATGGCTGTCCATTCCATGAAAACATGACCATCATGCGTGTAGGTCCTGCTTATCTACGTCGCCCACCTACATCCTCCTTGTTCCTTACTTTGCCACATTCAACATGTAACGCAAAATTAACGTACCACATGCTGAGGCTGAACGAATCGCCTTTGATTGTGCTCCTTAGAATTGGACGTTAACTTAACAGCAATATCTATATTTGTGGTTTGCGCGAAATTACGGATTCTCAAACGGCCAACGCAAACTGCGAAGTGTGTAAGACTGGTTGATTTGACATTTGGTAGGTGGAATGACTGCCGAACAACTTGCTGGGTTGCACAACCCATAGGATTTAATATATTGTGGTAGACTTGTTTCAGAACTGTCGAGTGACTCATCTCCGGCATCGGGTGTTGTCTCGGTAGCTGTATGCGTTGGCCTGGTTTCAGAGTATTTCTGCAATTTCTTCCAGTATCGTATGCAATTTCAGTTGGTGACTGGTTACTTTTTCAATTCTCAAGAGAAGGGGCTAGCCGGGTAGATCACCGCCTTGGAGACGCTAGGTATCCACGTGGAATGGGTTAATAAGCAAAGACTATCGCCATAAATAATTGGGATTTACCATGAGAGTGTTCACTGATATTTAGGTATGGATATTCACCGCAGTAAGCTTGTACCCGATAGGCAGAAGTAGCGTTGTATGAAACATCAATGCTTGCGCAGTTCTAAATAGAACTAGGCATCTGGCTATGAGCATCCGGATCCACAAAAGCAGTCTTACCATCGCCATTATTCCTAACACATTTAAGCTCTTCGCTAGACAATGTAAACAGCTACATATATGTGGTATTGTGGATTATGAGCTGTATGTTTGCACTGAATGAATATGGAAAGTTGTCGCGTCTATCTTCAGTTAACCAACACGGAGAAGTGACTTCTAACAGCCATCAGCTTATCTTATAATAACATCTATAGATATTGTACCAGCGTATTCTTATATATCTATATTGGTAAAACTCGGGAACCTAGTGAATAGCGTTTAATAAGACTGCGAGCAGATTTACCTATCCGGTGGGTGGTGAACTGGAGGTGTGGTGCACTAGATGCTGCTTAAAAACATGAGGTCTTTGTTGCAATTTTAACATCACTTTAAACTCAGAAATTTTCACATATAAATGACACTGTAATTCCTATAATTTCATGTTACCTATTAGTAACAATGCTGTAAACCTAATCAGTGTCAAAGACTCGTGTAGTTAGTACTTGAAGTATTCCAAACAGTGATAGAGTGGCCCAGGGTAAATTTAATAGATTTGATTCGGTATATCAGTAAGAATAAATAACATTTTTATATGTACAATTGAGTAGAAGTATTTGTGTCTAGAGCGTTTGCCGCGTTTGGGCATACTGTTTCCGTGGATGGTTAGAATCCAGTCGAAACTCAAACTTTTCGAAATTGGGTTTTATTTAAGTAATGAAATCTATCACATTAATTGTGAGTAGTATTTATGGTCGAAAATCACTCGAGGCGACATTAATTTTAGCAGATGAACCAAACACCAACAACTGACCTAAACATGCTCCAGTCGTTCTACTTCGGTTTATACCGAAATGTTTATCTCTGTTGGCGTTTGTTCAACTGACAAACAGTGATTTCCGTGCAGGTTGACACAATGCATGGACTCATAAATAACTGGTTTTCGGAACCTGGCGTGATCAATTTCTGTGCAGATGTTTAGCCATGAAATCTTCACGGAGCGGAAAGCTGACCAAGACAGACACCGCCCAATTTATAAAAAGTTTCAAATCGACCGGTGCAAAGCGGAACAAATATCAATCGTCTTTTTATGATTCGAAATGTTTCTTATGGTAACGTATCAACTATGTGCACTTACAGTTGCTCGTTACTGTTAGTATGTTTGAAAACTATCTGAATTGTGTAGCATGCAGGCCGACTGTCTAAACTCTGATTTTTCGTTACACTTACGGACCAAATGTTGGGCAACGTAGAGACACCAGAGGACAGCGTTCTTCCGAATTAGGGGTTATAACAGTCCTGTAAAAAAAACAAGGAACAAGCGTGAGCCAACGGCCCAATAAGCCATGCACACGACTTACACAAACTGAAACTAAAACGGCGCCGACAACACAGCGGCACGCCCTGTTTCGCAATTCAACTTAACACGTGCGCGATTGCTGGTTTCGACCGCGCGTTACAGTTGTAACACATTGCGGTAAAATGTATTCAGAAACACAGATTCACCCACAATCATGTGTTTTTTCATAGGCACTAACACGTGGCGACATGCATTTCTCGTCTAGGCGGCCTAGGTGAAGCGAATTGTCCCGGACAAATGTGAACACGATTACACACTCTTAGTCCAACTACACCAAACTCTGTATAAATGTTGCAGTTAAAATCCAGATGAGCACGGTAGTAAACAAGTTGAGTCGAATTCAACGGAGTAGCCAAAAATGACAACTAATCCAGGCTCAGCGAAAATATCGTCATGTAGGATATACGAAGTTTATGAGACAAATTTCAGAAACAAGAGTAAAGCGAACAAGGAACATGAGGGTAATAAAAAACCACAGTCGTATCAACATAAAGAAGCTGAAGCGCGGCATGTAAATACATATATGAACCAACAGTTTTGCTGATACAGCCTGTCGGATTGGGAAAACGAAACATAGAACCAAAATTATAATAATCATCCGAACAAGATTTCAAAAGGCGACGGAAATCCCGAGAGATGACCACGAAACTGGTAGTTGTAATCAGGTTGTCCTGTAACAATTCATTCACAACAGGCCATGGAACACAACGTGATCGATTTTCTCCTTGAGCATAAATATTTAGTTTGTTGCAATTACTTTACTTGAAAACTCAGTTCATTCATTATACACCCTGGCGTGAGGGACAAAATTGGGAGCTGCATATATTTTAACCACCCTCCTCATCTCCGGATCTAACTTTCTTCCCTGAAGATTTTCAACAAAATTCATTCCCAACAAACAACTGGGATCAATCGCAGGCAACCTTGAAACTTTTGAAGATCTTATTCCAATCCGTTTCTGTTGATAACACCGCACTCAAGTACAATGAGGCAGCGGTAATGCACTGTGACAAGGAAGATATGCGTAAGGCCGAAACGGTAGAATAACAGGATGCAGAAGGACGAACCAATAAAAATGTAGACTGCCGACATGCAAACGTACGTACAAGGCGGACTGGAGATTATAAAACTCCGTCATGTGACTCTATCCGATCAGACGTAAACGGTTGCATGTTTACGGGCTCAGTTGTTTCTAGGAATGATGAATCATGCATAGGGGTTGTCCTCAGAAGATTGCACACAACCCTTGTTTATTAACACGAGAACGCTGACTTCTATACTTCATCCGAACAAAGCGAGCTTATTCTTAACTCACCAACTTTTCCCACAGCGTTCACCAATCAAGAATTTTCTTCATACATCCTCTATGTTTCCACGACTTTCCAAATGTTATGCTCCATTGGTCTGTACAAAACAGTTCGGACGAATGCTTGAATATACCATGAATTGTGATAACGAACACCTCTATTCGCCTACCCGAAAGTCGCGTGTAACTGGCTAGCCAATACATATAGGGAACCGTTATCCACGAGTATAGGAAAATCAAGATGGAACAACTACCCGGTGTAGATTAGGAAAGGATGTATCTTCCAGGCCATGTACCGATCGTGTTGAAGGAAGTGGAAATTTTCAACAAACTCCACTCCTTTCTTATTTAGGGTAAAATCAGTCCTAAATGTGCTTCCCTCTCGAGCTTAACTAACGCCACGATACAATATATGAAGGACCTAGTAATAGCTAAACTACCGAAGTAAGGTTGGAACAACTTGAGAAGAAAAAGGCGCAAATACAAGCAGAATTTATTTGTATCTCAGTGACTTCTATTTGCGTTGACAATGCAAATATTCGTTGGTGCGTTTCATACTTCCACATTGTTGCAATCAAACATTTGTATATGAAGTCGTTGGTAATTTTATTTCCAGACCAATACACCAAAATGTTTTGAAACAGAAATAGGGAAGAAATCATATTCCACGTGATAAGTGAGGGACAAAACAGGCATAAATAGTCAAACCTGGTAAACACTAAAGATGGATCCGAATAACTAAACAGTTGCAGAACATTGATTGATGCAACGAAATCCATTGCTTTGCAGAAAACTCGTCAAATCGCGACAATAATACAAGATTTTAGAGTAGGGTAGAAATTGGATATATCCATAAATATAGAAGAGGCAAAACGAACTCTTCACATATTAAAGTAAAGGGGGTTTAAAATGCTTAATTCAATGCAAAACGTAACAGATGAGATTAAATGGATGAGTGGTACAAGCCTGAATAAACTAATAAACCGAGGTTGATTTATCGCCTAAATCCGAATAGCACTTACGACCAATATTGACCGTACTAGAATCAATGTCAACAGATCGATATGTATGAGCAGGGTGTGACTGTATGTTAATTTTCGCAGCTGTCAATAGCTGAACATACCTGGGGATATTAATAGCAGAAATACTGAAGTCAAAGTACAAGTCTTAGGCTTCTTTGCATGAACATCCATAATAAAGTTATAACGCCGTTCTTGTCAAGAAGGAGAAAATAATTATAACAAGAGATAATGACGAGAGATTGTTTTAAATGGACTATAGAATCAACAGGCCCGTTGATACTTACAATAAGAGTAGTGGACTGAAAGTTTGATGAGTGACAACATTGCTAGGGCTGCATTAGTCACACGACCCATTACACTGTAGCGGGCAGCTTGAATATGGCTTACCTTACCACATTCATGACATCTCGAATTATGAAACGGGAGGATGAGGCGTTTTTGTTTTAACAATACAACTTGCAGTTATTCCAACATTTGACCGAGTTTTGATCATAATGAGGTGGTTTAGATACTGATGTCATAGTTACCTTTGAACGCAAGCGACTATCTAGACAAAGAATATTTAGACTAAGAATACACTGACCACGAAACCAAAAGTGGCTTATCGAATGACATGGTGGTATTCCTAAACGAGGGTAGTTAAATTCCATATCCAGTTTCTACACAGTTGCGATTCGAAGGGATGTGTAATTCGGTCAGAAGTATTAATGGCGTGATAGTACTCACAGCCAAACAGTAATGACATCATGCCTAATTGTGAGTTACAATAACTGTGTTTGCGCAATTCACCAGGATGTTGCGTTAGATTTTTTCCATTTGTTGATGGGAAACTACGCACTCGGCAGCAAATATTTAGTAGTAAACTCGTCTCGCAACAGTCGTAATTTATCTCTACTCAGTGGTGTGGATTAAATTTCACGAAACAGAAATCTGGTTGAGTTACTTCAAAGTTGTGTACAAGCAGCTATTTCTAACAGCCTTAGTGAATTGGAGTAAGATTAGAATGTGCATATCAATGTTTTAACTGTAGATTATTTTCTCGCGTTTAGTAGCGTAGACTCTATCTTACTTCAATATGTTTTAACTGAACTGGCTGAGTTCAGTCATGTTTATTACCGATGTGTCTGTATGATATCCGTTCAACTTGTTGTTGTTGTTGTCATCAGACAGCGTTATCACTGAACCATCTGAAAAGGTTTATACAAACTATTTGACAAGCTGCATAACCATGATGCTATCATGGTTGCCACCGAATCTAGCAAGCTTATCGGAAATGACTTTAGTAGCGCCACCCTACATTCGACTATTGGAACTCACACGTAAGCTACCTTGGTAAACCTCTGAGCTAGTATACCCAGAAACCACATCACTCATTTCAGAGCTGTAT
>JTDE01002374.1:90335-101623 GCA_014338405.1 Paragonimus skrjabini miyazakii
GTATAATATACATCCTCGTTCGTGAGTATCAAATTGCATATACTCGGGAACTGAAGGTCAGACGAAACACCAGAAGCGATTGTTGGAACTGTGTGTATGCACTATGTGGGTTGTGTCACCAAGGCGTCTGATGATGCACTGCCGCCCAGCGGTTGCGGATACACATCGATGAACGCGTTCGTTGTTTATTGTTTCAACAAATCTCTTAGGGATTTCGTGCAGTAAACATCCTTCTAAACCTAGCATCTTTTGCGATCACAACAACCTATATGAACAACAGCCTTCTTCAAAAACTCACATTTAGAAAGTATAGTGGATTGTTATGAATGGAATTGTGTAATCAAAATAATATCTTTACGCAGTCTCAATGACGTCCACAATAACCTGTGCCAGTATACACATGACTTGGATTTTTTCAGTTTAATGACCATAAACCTACGTGCGCTGAAACAGTATTGCAACAAGAAGGCGCAAAGTACTGTACAGTTAATCAGTCACTGCGTGTAATTTCCTTCTGCACCAACAGATTAGCGTATTCAGTAAGCATAATATTTTTGACCGTAGAATCTTTGCACCAAACATGGTTTCGTGTGCTCCTTAAGAATAAATGCTATTCGCTCGAAATCCTCCCTTAACGAACTTAGAACGAAGAGAGTGTTCGCTCATTTCGAATCAATGCAACTAGACGTGCAATCATAAAACCACGGTATCATCCACTGGAGACACCGATTTCTATAGGAATATAATATACCGCGACAAAATCAATGCGCCACCTATGTGGTCGATTGTGCAATTTGGCACACGTTTTACTGCGTGTAAAGTTTATTTCCATCCCATCATTTTCCATTTTTGTCTTGAATGTTTTTACTAGGATTATTCAATTTGTGCCCGCGTGCATTCATTTTGCCATTTCAAAAGCTGGTCACTTCAACCGTATTAGATGCTAAATATCTAATTTGAGATAAGAAGTGCATTAGTTTGAGTTTTAGACTAAATTAGAAGTTACTCAAATGTGTTTCTGATGATAAGATATTCCTCAGAATTACCGTAGAATTAGCCATAAAAGTGGATGTATTTTCGAACTCGTTCATTAATCATATACTTGTGAGTGTTGCTTCATATGAAATCTGCCAGTTACTACGAGGAAAAACAGTGATTCATTGTGGCAAAATTCAGAACACTTTCATTGCGACGTTAAACAGGGAAATACTAATCAACGAATTTAGAAGTTTGTACAACAATGTGAAGTAACTTGTGGATATTTGATCTTATGTTGCAAAAGGAAATAGAAGAAATGATGGGGTGGGCAAAATTCATTTACCGTGAGAAGTGAGCAGACACAATTTGGAAATTGGAAACCTCTTCTGCTGGATTAATTAAGGATATGCATGTGAACCATATTTGAACTGGCCTGCCCACAATAAAGCTCACCTTTCCGTGATACACTCAACGGGAACATTAAACTCGTTCCAATATCCGGCTGATATCTACATATTTGTTTCAAAATCTTGCAATATGATTGTTTATATGTTACATAATAAAATAACAAGGTACAGTTTATAAACAAGAGTATGGGGTTCGTTCAGAGAATAATCCTCTCATTCACACAGTATAACACGTTTCAACTGTTAAACTAACCTTGTCTCAGCAACATTACACCCTATAGGAAACATTTTATGGCTCAGTATATGCACGCTCTCAATGCAGTAATAAACTGACTTACAAGGCATCAGTATTTCACCTACTATCCAGATAAAGTAGACAGTCATAATTTATGTAGGTGCACGCGGTTTACAAATCCCACTGTTTTTACTTAATACGAATAAATTATGTAGCTTACTGATTTCAGTAATCAGTCATTAGTTTTCAAGTAGTTCGTTTTACAAAATCTAGTTAGGTTGAAGTGGAAGACTTCGTTTCTATTTCTTGATCGATTTTTAATTTGTTTATTTTTAGACAGTTAGAGTACACTTCATCCTAGTCACAATTATTTCGTTATTGAAACGGGTTACAATGCGCAGCTCTACAAAACGTCTCCAGCAGAACTGTGTTAAGGATTATTTGAAGATGAAAGGTTTATTACGATTGAGATTGTAGTTGATTGGAAATTTACAGGTTTGCCATCCCAAATCCACTGTGGTTCAATGCTGGCTGACTGAATGTAACCTCAGTATTTCAGTTGGGCGAAAGCGTTTTGGAGAAGTCAAATCATGTGGGCTAGCCTTCTCAACATGATGAACAGCCACGTTGTACAAACTGCAACCGCTGTCATACTAACAATTTCAATGTGAAACGCCTTCATCCCCAACGTTTGCGTCATAAAGCCTTTGGAATTTGTGGAGGCACCCGGAAGATTGAAAAGAAGTTGCGAAATCATAGGCCCATCTGACAATTCAGTTAGTGCCATATTATTATCCCAATACTCATTATTTGTACATATTATACATAATACTCAGTGGTCAAATGCATTTTAGCAGGATTCACTGTGATCTTGTGTGAGAGGTTGGAAGTTGGCTGTAACAGTGGTGGTAATGAGTATGTTATATACTCATCGCACATGTGGATAAAAATCACCGATATTTTATACTACTGATAATCTGTATAAGTGTAGATGACTGAAGCACTTTGTTATCGTTACTGTACAAGACTATTTCAAATGTGCACTGATGTCAAACAAATTGAACAGTTACCAGCCTTAGCAGCCTCGTACTGTAGACTATAAGTGAACCTAGTCAATTTCATTGTCTGTCGGAATTGGTTGAAAAAACACTGAATTCAACTAAATTCAACATGGGCTGTGGAAATATTCACTTACACCGTAAACTATATTGTGTATTGATTATAGAATCATTTCACTTCTGAAAGTGCGATATTTAATACCATTTGCACCTCGATGATCCCGTTATTGAAGGACTCAATTCTGCGAGTCCTAATAATTTTTGGCGGCCGAATTGGAAATGTGAGTAACCGCGTGTTACCAGAACATCTACTGATTGTTGTCGTAAAATACGCCCAAGACCTATCCAGTGGTTTATTTGGTCTGGATTTTGTGCTACTCCGTTTTGTTGTCAGTTGCAAGACAGCTGTTGTGCATAATAGGATTACTGATGAAATGAAGGTCAATACCTCAACAACGGTTGATTTTTGTATTGCGGTCACATGGAACACGTTCAGTAACAAAGCCGACCCTCATACGTTCCTTATGATGATGGTGAAAATTTAGCCAGGGAAAGGAGTAGTAAGTTGTCAAACAGCATGAATGATGTATGGTGAGTTACTAGGTGGTTTAGAGAACCACAAACGTACTGATTGACTTGTATACAATTCTTCAGTTTTCGTCTAATATTCAACCTTTTGGTTGTTTTCAAGATTTGGTCACAAATCTTACTGAATCGACTGGGGATGGTAGTACGTTTTAATGTTTTATGCTTTATGAGCATTGACGTTACTGCCAATGCAAGATCTATGCCACCGCTGTTTCGCCAATGCTGTTGCATGAAATCTTCAACTTAGTCACATACTAGCTAATGTTCCTCCAATCCTGTGTGAATATTTCATTGGTTTAATGAAGTTCCTGTATTGTCAAGACGATATCTAACGATTTCAATCGTAACTAACAGCCGGTTTCGTTCATTCAAACATACTGATTTTCGTGAGTTTTCAATGTTTTCTTGACTGTCCTGTAGCGGCTTATTTAAAATCTGTTTAGTAATAATTGGTACCCCAGCTTATCGTTTATTTTGAAGAGCAATATACACATCTTCGTTCAAAGAAAGAACAAACGGTGACACAAAAATTAAGTAACAGAGATTTAAAAACATTGAATGTGAAAACAAGCTGTCTGTCAAATGTGAGACGTTGCATGGTTAGCGACACTTGAACAGTTGACAAGTCCCCTCACAAGACTAGCAGACGTTAATGGGCCAGTCATCGTATGAAAAGTTATATGTAGCGTATATACTGAACAGTTTTAGTATGTAAAATAAAATACATGAAAAATAATGAAAAGAAAATAGGTGATCGATCAGTCTCAGGAAATCAGAAAGCTCTTCAGGGCACAAAAATGCCATCACAGTCAACGCTCACGCATCGGGACAGAAAAATGTCCTTCACAGTGAGACCACTGTCAGAAAAGTGGCAACAGTTAACGCCAGGATCCCTGCATAAATGCGTCGTAGGTTGTTAGGGAACATAGAACAGTCAGTAGACAAATCCGTGACTGCGTAGGAGGGCAGCCCCAGTCGAAGAATAGCGTTAATTGAAGAAGGAAATATAATACCACGAAAAAAGATGATCACAGGTGAATGAGAAACAGAGTTCACATCACAGCCCAAAGTATGGAGGACCGATTGAATAGCGGCATTTTGAGAGTCGGTCCCGTACTTCGTAATCTTGTCTGTCCAGGCAAATTGGCTTCGGTAATCATCCACCATACTGACGTCAAGCACCACAGCAGCGTCGTCACGAACCATGATCACATCGGGTTTGATAAACGAGCTCGTCGTTGGTACTTGCAACTCCTCGAATACTGTATAGTGCAATTTGTGCAGTCGCTTCTCCAGGTCTTTAGCCACACCGTTGTGTCGGGCAAAACGCACGTCATGGGTGATCCAGCATGACTGTAGAATATGAGCAAGACTTTCCGGTTGACCGCAGTTGCCACGGCAGAGAACTGAATGGTGACTTCGGCCGCCTCGTGAATTTTGGACTTTAGTCCGCAAAAGACTATATCTGAGCTGGATAGCACGGATGAAGATTCTGGGGAAAGTGCGATCTGGGTTAAACAGCCAACGATTCGAGAGTAGAGATCGTGACAATTCCTGAAGACCACGGCCATCAAGCGAATGGTAGAGTTTATCCATCCATGCAACATGGGCCTCCTCTTTGTTCGTCACCACTACACCCTAAACGCGTACTGGTATGTTCATTTTCCTCAAAATAGGGCCAAACGAATTATCTTTGACCACATTCCGCAGAACTGGACACTGATTGTAGAGAAGTCTCTCCGCACGAGATTTGCGCGAGATTGGAATAGTGGTAGACAAACTTGGGATGCCCAAACCGCCCAAACGAATTGAGGCGTAGATGTAGCTGATTGGTGTGTCTTTAGGAAGGCGAAGTCGCTGCCGAACAAACTGGCGAGTTGTACAGTCCATGGCTTTGAGCGTGTTACGGTGGACTCGGCTCAACACTAACGAGTGATTCATTTCCGGGAGCAGATGCTGTCTCAGGAGTACAAACGTTGGTGTGGCTTCAAGAGCGCTTTGGTAGTTTCATCCGGCATTGTACGAAGCTGCAGACGGTGGTTGATGAATGTTTCACCCTTCCAGGTGAACGGCATATTTAGATAGGTCACCGTGTCGGAGGCGCTTAGCGAGTGGATAATGGCCGGGCCGAAGTGGATAGACTCATCGGAGATGGCAGTTACATTGTGTTTATGGTCACCATGGATGACCATGAGTTTAGTTTTATGCGTGTTGATCTTCAGTCCGGATAGTTCCAGGGCATTAGAGGCGGCTGTAGACTCCTCAGAGAGACGTGTAGGATTCTCAGCTAGAAAGATCAGATCGTCGGCGTAAGCGAAACCACTAACCAGTGTGTCGTGGAACTGGTAGCCAAGCTCCGGTCGAGATAGTGCCAACACCTCATCCATTGCCATGATGAGTAGTAGCGGGGACAGTGGGTCACCCTGGCAAACACCACGCTGGAACCGGAGAACGGAGCCATTGAGCGTGGCAGAAGCATTCGTGTAGGATTCGGCAATGTAATGCGTTAGAGATGGAGAAGCACCGAAGGCTCGGGCCGATCTGATAATCGAGTCTTGTGAGATAGAATTAAACACTTTGGACACGTCGATAAAAGTCGCATACAGACTTGAAGACGAGGTACATGAGTTCCGAAACAGCGCGTGAAGCAGAGAGGTCGCATCAAGGCAACCGTCATGATGTAGGAATGTAAACTGGAGAGCGGGCAATTGCAAGCGCAAATTCCAACGATCGGTCAATATCTTGTGGAGATGACGTATTAACGTTGAAGATACGGCGATAAGTCTGAGCTCGGTGGGAGATAAAGGATTGTTCACTTTGGGTACGAGCGTGATACGAGAGCGGCATACATTGATTGAACAACCTTGGGTTAGCAGAAACAGGTTGAAGTATCCGGCCAAGGCATCAGCTTTCATACGCTTCAAATGTTTGGACAACAGTTTGTCTACACTTGGAGCGGAGTTTTCCATGTGCTTCAAGATGCATGATAATCCTTCTCCAGTGATCCGGTCGACCATAGATCAGTCTGGAGGCAGAATCGCGCGAGATGGTCGCTCATTAGCGTGTGGATAAGCCGATAGTACCTCGGACCAATATTCGTTGGAATTATCTGGGAGGCCGTGGTTCATCTTATAGGCAATTCTCCAGTTGCCAGAAAAAACTGCAACCGCAGCGTTTTTCTTACGCTGGTGGTACAGCGTTTGGATCGCTGCATGATCAGCCTTCCGTATCTGTTTCGTGGTCAAGTGGGTTCCGATGTAAACACGACCACGTCGTCGAGTGATAAGTCGCCAGGTGTACGGAACAGCTAGTGAAGCGTGCATGTTCAACAGCGACTTAGCATGCACCGCTGTGATAATGCCTGCCTGACGACCACGGGCAATAGCTAGTGGTTTCTCGCTGCGAAGGAAGCCTCGCTATAGGGCTCCAGTTGATTGATCACTGTTTGGATCAAACAGGAAAACCACTCAGAGTGATCAGCAGTTCGGGACCCAATATCCGATGTCGTGTTAGTCTGTGGGACGGTGGTTGGATCGGCAGCAGGGTCAGTATTCCTCTGCCAATTCAGCGCATACAGACGAGTCCGAATGCACTCCAAAGTACGACCTGGGAAATGCGACAAGAGCCGATGGTGAAGTTCGCGTCGAGTAGGGCACGACGGAGCCAGTGCATCGGCACATCTGATAAGAGAAGCCGATTCTTGCTGAGACGAATTGGATTCGGCGTTTTTCATGGACATGAGCCTCTCATGATTGCGTTCGATGGGATGTGCATGCCTTCTGTATTGACTGAGATCAATTTTGCTGGGGAAGCTGCGGTCACAGTTGGCACAGTCAAAGATTGTGGCAGGCTGGGTGTCCACTTCCTGCTCTGGACCATTCCTGCGTCGATGCATACGAGTATGCGCCGACAAACCAGCATTCGATTTGCAAATCTGGCCACATTCTGAACAGGTGTACTCTGTTCGCTTATCCTGTGTACTGGTAGTTGCTTGCACGGAGGTGCTGGCGGTAATTTCGTTGTCTTGATCGAATGTAACCAGTACGATTAAAACCAGGTAGAGTGGTTTGCCCTATCTGGAGTTGCTGAACTCTTGGCCGGTCAAGGTTTCACCGAGACCGCCCAGTTGGCACCACGAGGAGGTGGTTCAGCGCACCGACTAGTTCAGCGCGTCGACTTTACAGCTTAAGGTGTAAACCGATTACTTAGTTGGTTCCTCTTAGTTGTGATTGCAAGCTTGATGTATTCAAGGCTTTCATTATGTAAGAGCGTCATGCTATCGTGTAAGTCTATTCGTCAGTATAGGATAACCGACGGGCTTGTCGCAGAACTTATTTCCCAATCTAACGGCCTATTACTGCGTATACGCACTGTGTATCTTGTCCCGATAGAGTATTTTCAATTCCAGCAAAAACATTTCATTGAACCAAATTTCATGTCTTATTATGGAGAGTCGCTTGTGTGCTCTACTGTCAATAATGCGTCCAACCATAGTATGATACCTCAAAAAGCTGGTTCGTATTAATTGGCAATCATTAGAAAAGTTAAACTGAGAAAGGAAGTAAAGTAAATTGTGAAGGAACGAACGGGTATAAAATGATTTTTATATCCCAAAGATGAACTTCACTAAATTCAGTTCAGACCAACCGATTTAGAAGAAACGGGTAGGGAGGAAAATGTGGATGTTGGCATCATCCCACTCAATTATATGTACAGATACAATGTGTTATGGGAAGATGACGGAATGACAAGCTGAAAGCAAGACGAGTATCGTGGTTCTATCCGAATTAACGTAAAATGCTTTATAGAAATGTCCTATTGGTTCACGAATTTACAAACCTAGGAGAGAAGAAGTGAACTCAAGAATGCTTTGTCAGCCTATGGTTTAAGAGCAAATCCTTGAAACGTTGCTTTGAGTGGGATTCATCTGTGAAACTCAAACTTGGAAATGTTCGCCAAAATTTGCTCTCTCTGCCAGTTATTCATATTCTTAGGTATTCGAGCATTCTTCGGCATTCTCCCTATTTATATCAGAAATCGGAAACAGCTTTGCATGTTATAGATTCTTTCAGCAATCTGTAAATATTCTACGTTAAGATCAATGTGTGACCATTCGCCTCACGTTGAACAGGTCAGCCAAAGCCACCAGTGATTCTGTATTTCTTGTCAGAGCACAGATTAAGCTACGGGTATCGGCTCGCGTCAGAATTGACCATGTGCCCATAAAATATGGCTGGTATGAAAAGGTTTTTTTTGCTGCTCACTTCCGGTTGCGAGATAACTGTATGTGCATCATAAAAATGCTTCCGTTCATGATGATGTTCGACAATTGCTTGATTGATGAGTTCACTCCAGATGGATGCGCTGTACCAGAATTCCCTGACGCAAAAGCAACATTCATAGGGGACCAAAGCGATACGTTATACTTGAACTTACTATGGACAACGTCACATGAATTGTGGTACGAATTTCCAATGAGAATATCCCTTATGACTCCACCGTTGCTGATAGAGACAGGGATTGAGTCGTTTGCCTCGCATGAACATTTCCGACAGAAAAGTGCGAAATGTTCTAGTTTGAAGAACGAAATTCAGTCGATGTCGGGTTTTATTGAACCAACCGTTTAAGTGCCAGTGGCCTATTGAATTACGGTCTTCACGGTGGAAACGTTGAAAGCATGAACGAGTCCTAACCTGGGGCCAAAAAATGCACGGGGCCAACCACAATGGCAGTATTGTTAGCTTTAGCTATATACATTACTGCAGTTGCAGACCAATGACTAGATGATGACTGGGAGGAATGATTGCGAAAATTTGATGAAATTGTCCGGTGAAGTTCGACGGTTTTCTGTCATGTCCATCAGTTTGGTTAGATATGGAAAGCAGGTCGATCCACGCGTACTAAACACCGTTGCAGGTTTTCCTGTTTTCCATAGAATGTGATATTACTAAAGCCAACAGACTGTGGCAGGAGATTTGTTAGACACCACTACCAAACTCCCGGGTTTAAAGCCCACACGATAAAACAAAAGATGATGAACAGTGGGCTGAGATCATTAATTTGTCTCTCAAACTACAGGTTAGCCATCCCAACCCTAAACTTGAGGGGTAAATAACACATACCCCTTTGAACCACTATCCATTTACTTTCCTAGTTGGTCACCAAAATGCACATTCCGTCGTCCCACATCACAGTTCAATTCATCCGTGCTGAGTCCAAGTGCTGGCGCACAAACTGATGTTGCGTCTGTTTGTCGCCAAGTGTGTTCAACGTTGACTGTGCGCCTCACGAAAATGAGTTTAATGTTGTCCCCATCTGTTCTGAGAGATAGGAATAGCGATAGCCGTCCGAACCTCAGAATAGTATATATTGGAATGATAAAATTGTTGTCACACCACCCCGATCACACGAACTGCCAGGGGGAGCACACCACTCACCGCACGCAGCCAATCACAATCAAGCTCAACGCCTGCACGATTGTTAAAGCAGCCGGTTTATGTGATAACTGCTATGGTCTCTAACATCTTCCCCGTTACCATTTTGAGAAGTATATTATTTTTTCCGTGTTTTCATTTGGAATGGTCGTGTGAATCGTCGAGCCTCATGACGTGTCTCCTTTAACGTTAGACGTTGGTCTCTGGAGTTATTAGTATACGCATAGTCTCCGTTGTTGATCGGTGCGTCAGACTGTTGGAGCCGAACCGTTGGTAATGCCCGTGGCTGGTAAACAGAGCGTGGCCTAGGCAGCATAATCATAAGGTTTGTTCGTATTTTCTGTCGGATTCACATTTGCATTTGGAAGGATCACCCGAAACGTGTGAACTCGAGATTATTCGGTCGAAGCGAACACATTATCCAGGTTCCACTCGTGTAGGCAGTTGCAGATCTACCGTTTTGTAGTATCAAGAACCCACCTGTGTGATTATTTGACAGAGGATGATACGGTGAAAGCCTTAGGTACACAATATCAGTTGCTGAACAAAGTAGGATAATGTACAATGTGCTAACTGAGTGATATTGTACGCAACAGGAACATCGCGAAAACCCAAGATTTGGAACAGGCTATTCAGCTAATGAATGTTGGTTTGGCTGGTCCACCTACGTATGGTGCCAAATGCTGACCACTTAGATGTGGAAGCAACAATGAGTGGAAGATAAACCTCAGTTAATGGTCAAGCAAAATCAATATAGACTTGAATCCATGGTTCATTCCGAACGACCAACGTTGTGTCTGAAATTGTGAACTTAATTTCGAAGATGCTACACACAGACCATATCCACAAGCCAATTCGTGAGTGTCTTGATCATAGACGTAGCAGTACATGATTGATTCCATCCTAAACAATACAGGGTGTGTCTGAATTATTTTACGAATTCAAAGTTGAGTTGATTTGAGATTATTTCACCAAACATCAGGTGATCGTATGGGACTGACATTAAACCAGGTCATGTGAAGATTTCGCACAGTTAAGACTCGGGTGTGTTGTTCGATCACCTCTAATGCAGAAAATGCTTAAGTTAAGTGTTCATCAAACATAGGTCTAATATTTGTCTCCTAAAGTCAACTATCAGTTCATTCTCGAGGTCAGATAAAAGTGGAGACACACGCGAAAGCTTTCCGTGATCATTCCGTGGAACGGTGTGAAATTACAGATCATATTTCATGATCAGATGCCTTTATATCAACCGATGTCTCAATGTGAAATAACATGTGTCCACGCTCATGCATGACACCCGTCTGTGCCAGTAATTTGATGGTCAGAACACCCTCCGATTCTGTCAAGACATCTAGTCATTTTATCAATATTTTTCCCATATAATATCATACGGTAGACTTCCATTCAATAATTAACATTACACCTTCATTTAACACATGGACAGTATGTTAGATGCACCAAATGTGAACAACGGATTTCGGTGGCTATCACTAAGTGCCGCATCATTCAAGCGACAAGCCGAAACTAACCAGCGCATAAGACTTAATGAACAATTGTGGCAGAACTGTTAGGTGTAATGTTAATT